>PVJX010015207.1:0-43044 GCA_004027295.1 Dolichotis patagonum
GGGTTGACAGCTGGAGGCTTTTTCTTGTTTCTTTCTCCTGCCATGTTTCTGGTTTCTTCCAGAGAGGTGCATGGTGGAGGTCCCAGCCCCTTTCTATACTGGTTATTGTTCTTCTGAAGGATGCTGGCTAGCATTTACTGCCCTCTCCAGTTTGCTGTTGATCACTGAGGTGCAAGCAGGGGCAGTGCAGGCTGGCCCCTCCCCTCTGAGCCAGTCAACCAGCAGGAGCCTTCACCATGTTAGTGTGTGCCTTGCAGAGGGAACTGGTTCGGACAATTTCAGAGGCAATTCCATCCCTGGCTATTGGGTCCAAACCAGGGGCATGACCCAGCCCAAGCAGATCCCACCAATCTGCTCTGGGCCAGGAGTGGCCAACTGAAGCCACTGTGGTTCAGGGTTCAGGCCCTTCTTGCCCAGTTCCTATATGTCATCCAGCTTGTCACCCCTCCCATGGGAGGACAAAATTCCAGGCACTCACCACAGGTTAGTGCAGATCTCCATGCTGGCTCTGTTCTCTGTTGCAACACATCCTCCCACCAAGGGCCTCAGGCTTGCAACCTCTAACTTCAGCACGACCACGACTTCAGCATGACCATGAGTCATCCAACTCCAAGGTGCCTAGCATAGTGTGGGACGGGCTCCGATGAGAACGTTTCTGGCTCCAGCCTTTCATCCACATTCTTTTTTTTTAATTTCTTTTTTTTTTCTTTAGTTTCTTGCTGGGTTGTGAGACTCCCTCTCCTTTCATCTGGTCTTTTCCATGGTGGTAAATTCTAGTATCTGAGCTGTTTCTCTCAGAGAGGCTCTTTACCTTGCTTCTTATCAATCCACCATCTTCTCCAGTTCTCCCCTACATGTTGTTTTTAAATTACATTGTTGGAAAACCAGTGCTTTGAGAAGAGGTCAATTAGAAAATGAGCACAACTCTTTTGAAATATGTGTCATACTGACACAATGAAAGAATAGTTATGCTATTAAAAAAAACTAACCAGTTTTTCAAATTATTCTATGCTTATGTCACAATGTATAATGTCAAAATTCAATAGGGCAATTGGTGACATCAATGAGAATATAAAATTCTATTCCAAAGTGAGGTCAAAATAAACAGAATCTCTGTTTTAGAAGTCTCATTTGCAAAGTGAAAATTTTAATTTAAATGCTTCTAAATTGAAGAGCTAGAGAATAATAAATATGTAATATAATAGCAATAAATTGCATAGTATTTTCCATCTTCTTCTTCTCCTTTTTTTGAGACTATCTTCTACAATTGGTAATGTGCCATTTTCTAATATTGCCAATTTAATTTCTCCCAAGTTTTATGCTGAGATTATGGCAGGTCAAGGAGTCTCTCTTACTAAACCAAATTTTTTTACCACATGACATTAAACTGTCTTAAAATTGTAAAGTTTGAAGAAGATAAATAATGAATCCTTAGTTAAGAAGCATATAACTAATGAAATGGAAGAAAGAAATGCATAAAAGTTTGGAAAGTAATATTAACTCAAAAAATATGTATATGTCTAGAAGCAACTCAGTATATTAGTAATAAATGTAGTCCTAGTTATAACAGGAAACATTTTTCAAGAAATGAATGTTTTTATTTGTGTGTATGTGTCTATTAGGCACCTGAGAAGATCTTCTTTGTAACCTTCATGCATCACATTTGGTAGTTGCTTCCAACTTCAGTCACTACTGCAGGGGACGAGACTACCTGGGCATTCAGATATCTATGCAAGCGCAAACTAACTCCTTGTATCATATAAACCTGCATTTCCTGTCACTCACTGTGTTTGTCTTCTCCTTGGAAATGTTACTGTAGGTTTTTTTTTTTTTGATCAATGATCGAATTCATGACCTCACCCTTGCCAGGCAAGTGCTTGTGCTAAATCCCCAGCCCTAGAAAATGTTATTTTGAAGAGGGACACTAAGGAACCAAGTGATTTACATTAATGTTCCACAAGGCAAATCGCCAGGAAAAATGTCTATCTCAAGTCCTATGAATGTTCCCTTCATATTTTTGGCTTTGTTGAAACCAACAAATCCCTTGGGGTCAATGTTTCATCTCCTGGTTTCTAAGAAGGGAGCTCACTCTCCTGTAACTCAGGAACCATGAGACCTGGAAGGGGCATGTGTGCAGCATTCTCCTCTTTGCTTATCCTGATCACCTCCTTCCTCTTCCTGAACTACTTCCCCTTTACTCTTTATTCATTCAGATTTTGTTCATCTGCACACTTGATCTGCTGAGCACAGAGTCTCTGTAATTCATTTACTAAAGATTGTACCACTTATCCAACCACGTGTCTCTATAACATCCTCACATCTCTTGTAACTCAATGTTCATTAGATTAGTTGATTAACTCAGCACCATGGTTTTCAGTCCTTTACCTATTTCTTTTTGGTTGTTCATCTACTTATCTACAGAAAGCCATGTCTATGATTATTTTCAAAGTGGAATTACTGCTCATGACCGTGTCACGTCTAAGATCTCAGTTTTATAACTCTGTGTCCCAGTTTTATGATTTATTTACTTTAATTATGCCATTTGAGTTCACTGAGACTTTGTAATCCATTAATACTTTATCTTGCAGGTGTCTCTAATTCTTCATCACTATATACCATCCTCATGCAACTTAGATCCCATTTTATTACATTATAGTCAGTATTTTGTGTGCACATTCAAACATTTTACCTTTTCTCTTTTATACAAATCACACGTGTGTGTGTGTGTGTGTGTGTGTGTGTGTGTGTGTAGGGGGGACAACTTCACAAAGGTGAGGCCAAATTTGTATTTGTTAAAACAAGAAGCAGAATATGACTGCAGGAAAACATATAACAATATTAAGAGATTCTCTGCTAATTTGTGACTATAGACTGCAATTAGGTCCTGTTGTTTATCCAATGTACTTTGCTTGATTTTAAACCATGTTCACTGCAGCATCAAATGAAAAGATGTAATGAAATTTTTTTTGGGTGGACTGAAGTTTGAATGCAAAGTTTAGTTCCCCCTGAATTAAACAATCATTTCTTTTATGTTTTATTTTGAGCTTTCATTACGTGGCTAAAATATACAGATTGGGATATAACTTGACCCTCCCAGTGTGCTTAGAATATAAATGTGTGCACCATGGTTAGCAATGAATGTTGCATATTTTATCAAAAATTAAATATCCTCAGGTCAGAGTAAATATCTTTTCTGTAGGGTTTGAATACATTGAATTTTAAAATTCTAATGATTTATTTCCTTGAAATTTCTTAATTGCTCTAGTGTTTTAAAATCATTATTAATTTTTAACTAAACAAAATAATGGAACTTTCTTATTCCAGGTGACATTTTATGACATCGATCTGTTTGAAGATGACAAATAATTTCATAAAGTGATGGAATTCTATAGAATGTTTAAAATATATGCAGTTTAAAATTCACACCTGTACAGATATACTTTATATAGAATTGGTTAAAACTATACTACTTTTCACTAGTTATGATCATTATTATTCATTTATTAATTTATCAATTTATTGGAGGTACTGAGATTGATTCCAGAGATTCACATATACTAGGATATTGTTGTGTCACTGAATTAAGTTTCCTCAGCTTATCTTAAACCCTCTAACACACATAAATCATAATTCTATGGAAAGATAAATAAATAACTTGTACAAAATGTTTAATGCAATGTTTATAAAATAATATCAGTGAATGGATTTATACATACCAAAATCTTTTTGGGCTTTAAAGTTCATTCACACTTAATTTTGGGAAATATAATATTTAGGTTTTTATTTAATTTCTATAACAATTTTGTTAAGTAGAAATTGTCCTTGACTCACAGTGTACCTGACATCATTTCAAACAAAAGTATTACCAAATAATACAAAACTGTACAGGTATAAACTCAAGGTGCAAATGTTTTGAGAATTTCTGAACATAAACTTACTGTCTTAATTCATTTTCTATGAATGAGTTTCATGGTCAGATGCCATACACAATGCTTATATAGTCTCAAAGGACATTTCACAAGATCATGGATAGTCATTTTGACAAAAATATAATCAAGGAAAACAAACCAATGTCTATAGCAAGGACTATCACATTAAGAACAAAACACTGTCCCTGCTAGGATGGAAATGATCAGCTAAGAAATGACTGATCAGTACAGGAAATGGTGCCACTGATAACGTTGTATGCAGATCAGCCTGGTTGAGTGGGAACCTATGCTTCTCAACCCATGAAAAACTTTCATCACTCTCTGCTTTGCCATTTTCTCACTAGCCCATGCTATGTGACAGTAATGTTGAGGAAAAGAAAACAGATTTATGTCAACATGAGAAGTCATCCAAACCTCATTATTAAAATATTTTTCTGCTGTAAAGATACAAATATCTTTACAGCTCCTGTTCCTTTGGGAAGTTGCCCCTTGTACCTCTTTTCCAGACCTCCTTGTCATCAATGTTTCAAACATACTTAAAATTCTCAACCTTATAGCAAATTCATTAGTATCAGGTCAAAAATAAATGTGGTCTTCCATTTTTGGCATCTGCCCTAGGAAAAATGTTCATCCAGATATGTTCATCCAAGTTGTGCTCCTGGGAGGATTTTCTTCCATGATTATCTTGAGAACTATTCTACATCAGGGTGCAGTTGATCTTTCTTAGGTATCTTGGTCACTTACTCACCATTGGGACACAATATTGAAAACACTGAGTATAGTGTAGAGGTTTATTTTGGCTTATGGTTTAGTCCATAATCAGTTGGCTCTAAGACATGAAGAATGTAATGAAATTCTGGTAGAGGAAAGCTGTCAGGGTAGTCAGGAAATAGAGAGAAGGGAGATAGAGCCTTTCAAGCAAGGCATGCCCTCAGTGACCTATCTCTCCCAATTAAAATCCAGGTGCTAATAGTCCACCAGCTATATCTCACCCATAAATCACTTCCCTTCCAAAAACCTCACCCATGGGTACATGACATATATACCCACATACAAACCATGACATTTTGCCACGAGGAAAGTCCCAAAAGATTTACACATCTATTTTTTTTTTTTTGCAAAATTCATGTGGTCTATATCTCATATTTGCCAAAATCCTGACAGTTTCAACACTGCTAAAAAAATCCAAATACAAATTCTTCTCTGAGAATCAAGACAACTTCTTAGTCGTGAGCATCTCTAAAAATCAAAACTAAAGTTAAACATTGCAGACATACAATGCACGGGGTAAACATTCTCATTCCAAAAAGAAAGGAATAGTGGGATAGAAATATACTGGGTGAAACTATGACAAAAGTCCAGCAAACATTAAATCCTGTACCTATATGTCCTATACCTGGGACATGGATGTGAGCTCCAGATTGCTTGAGCAGCCTCACCCCTACAGTAATGCCTACTGTGGCTTTCACAGTCCCTCTCTTCTGATGGCTTTGTTCACTGCCTGTAGCTTTCCTCCGACAAATTACAATCCTGGCTTCTCCAACTTTCTGATGTCACCACTGTACCTTCCGCTTCATTCTTACCGTTTCATGCACTGCCCTCTCAAGGACCCATTTTTGGGCCTCCAAGACATTCTTCTGAGTTTTGGGTGGGTACCTCTTTCTCTTAGTTACTTTCTCATCACAGACATGATACCTGACATCCACAACCTAAGGGAATAAAGGTTTTTGTCTTGAAGTCTGCAGAGGTTTCAGTCTGTAGTTTTCTTAGCTCCAAGGCACAGTGGAATGGCAGAAGGACACAGCAGAAGAGAAAAAGATCATAACATGGCAGGCAGGAAACAGAGAGGAATGTAGCAAAAGGAAATAGACTGTTCCAGGCATGTCCTCAGTGACCCACTTTCTCCAATCAGTCTTTGCCTCCCAGCATCACACTTAGCGATAATCTCATCAGTAATCTACACTGATGAATATCATACTCTCAGAGATCCAAGTATGAGAGCATTAGGCTTTGTGGCAACATCTAGATATAAACTATAACACTCCTTAGTCCCACAACCTTTGGGTTTTGCATGCCTGTAAAACCAGCACCGCCTAGGTGATGCCAAGGTCTACTGCTAGTTCAAGCAGCCTCTCAGAGCCTCAGATTATGGTTTGCAATGGCTTCTCAGTGCCTAGATATAGGAGTATTATTAATCAAATTCCAGGTAATAAATTCCTGTGCCAAGGGCCCTGGATCTCTCTCCTCAGATGAAAGGTCTAAAACTTTTCACTCTTGATCTAGTGACAGCTAAGGTTTTGTTGATTTCCAGAACAACCTCAAGGCATCTTTTCTACTACTCTGATGCAATGTGTTTGACTTCTTCTAGTCTTTTTAGCAACCTTGCTTTCTATGGTAACCAATATTTCCTTTTTGGTCAAGCAGAAAGCTATTTAAATTGTTTAATTTTTTTAACTTGTAATTTCAGTATAAACCAAACTAAAATCTGCCCGAATTACTTATGTCACTGTTTAAACATTAGGTTGCCTTGGAGTTCTTCCAGTAGATCAATTAGTCTATGTCCCTTAATCTTAGTTTCCTGCAAAGTCTCCAGACATGAGCAAAATGTAGATAATTTTTGTGCCATAGCATAACTAATATAGTCTTTATTACGGTTTATATATAGATGTTTCCCCAACTCTCATGCAATCATAGGTGAGGGTTATGAAGGTGGCTGTATTTAGAATATGGATTAAGGATGTGTTAACTAAATTAATTCATTGATTGGTTTAATATAGTTCTAGGAGTGAATGCAGGAAGGCCTATCCTGGGTGTGAGTGGCAAAAATCAACAGATTTATAGCTCAGATAGAATGAAAGAGAAAGAAAAGCCAGATATTATTGGCCTCTTGTCTGCCTTGACATGGACTGTTTCTCTTCCGCAGTTTCCCACTACCCTACAGCCCTGTCCTGGTGTCAGCTGACTGTACACCGAAACCTGTACAAACTATGAGCTAAAATAAACCTCTCCCCGTGTAACTTGTGGTTGTCATGCATTTTATTCCACAAGGAGAAAAAAATGATAGTCTTTAATCAAAATACCAATGGATTCCTTTTCAGTTGATGCATGCTGACCCTTTCCTTTTCTGTCTGCATTTCTATCTACATTCTTGTCTTCTTGCCACAATCCTCCATCAAACTCAGCTTAGAGCATTTGAGTGCTTCTCCATCCAGCATCTCAAAGGATTTTCAAATTTCCCTTGAACTAGTTCCAAAAGCTTCTAAGCCACATAGTCACATAATACCGCATTGAGCCCATTTTTCTGCTACCAAAATCTGACTTAGTCACTTTATCCCCATGGGGACACAGTACCCAGGACCTACAATTTAGATGAGGAGAGGTTTATTTTGGTTCATGTTTCAGTCCATGTTGGATGCCTCCAAGGCAGAACAGCATGGCAGGCAAGACTTGAAGGGGAAATCTGCTCAAATTTTGGGAGGCAGAAAACAAGGGAGAAAGGAGAAGTTGGGGATGGAGATAAACCTTTCCAGTCTACACCCTCAGTGACCCAAATCCTCTCACCAGATCTCACCTCCTACTAGCACATTTGTCATTTCACCTGTATCAGTCAATCAAAAGTGCTATGTAAGAAAACATGAAGCTTTTTTGGGGTGGCGATTTAGATATAAACCATAACACTAGGGTTATTTGCATATAATATAGTTCTACCAGTGAACTTGAGTATTTGCATCCTCAGTTACTGATAGGTCACTGTCCATGAAGCCTTAGTTATCAGCTAAAAGAAAGAGCAGTGAAACTGGAATGGGATATTTGGATACTTGGACCACCTTCTCGTGTAACATACACATACCTTCAAGAGTTGCTTAAGTCCAGCTACTGTATCTTCTTCCATTTGATTATAAGATGCTGCCATTCATGCCCAAGTGTAAGGCTTTGGGGTCAAACAATACACCATTCGTAATGAACACTCAATTTGTGGAGCCACTTGCTGCTCCACAGTCACAGTAGATCTTAACTAAGTCTCTGTAACAGGAAAAAATACGCCTCTCAAAATGAGTGCAGAAGGAAGCTGTGATTCAGTGATCATGGTCCAGCACGCATGCATTGGGCCCTGGGTATAATCCTGAGTACACCACCTATAAAAAGAAAAGTGGATATTCACTGACGATGGCAACTAAGCCTACAGGATTTGATAAGATATATCTGTAGGTGCACGGCCACACCAGCCTGAACACACCCGATCTCATCAGATATAACTATAGATGTCTCTCAAAGAGCATTTTTGTCTACTGCTTTTGGTACTTAATGTGTTCGCATTCACTGACATTTTATACTCCATCCGATCTGCTAGATAATATAGTCCAAGGGGCAGAACAACTTGTTCAGCGTCTTGGGCCCACTGCACAGCTTCACTCTGCTTTAGTAACTCTTTGGATCATGTGGAAAATGGAACAAAGTGGTACACTCCAATGAAATATATGCATTCCACCCAAACCAAAGAAACCCAGTAGTGATGAGACACAGATTCAGAAGCTGTAGTTCGTGCCTTGTCTGGAAGGAATAGTCTCACAATTTCTAGACCACTAGGTCCTGCAAACTTTAAGAAAACAGCTAAGTCTACAAAGATACTGTGAATTTAAACATGATGGTAACAGACAGAAAATACTTGTTTGTTATTATCCTACATCTTTATTATACTTTTTGAGTCAGTATCACAGAGCAAGTGGTTCTCAAAATTGAGCACACAAAGAATTACCAGCAGGGTTTGTTGAACATCAGACTTGAGGTCAGAAGTCCAGAGATTCTGATTTGGTAGATGGAGAATAGAGGTTGAGAATTTGTAGTTCTAATAAGCACCCAGGTGCTGCTGATTCAGGAGTCTCACTGTGAGAACTATAGGATAGAGGTGAAATGAATGCTTTATGTCAAAAAACAAATGATAGGTCAACTGCAGTGTGATTGTTTGCTAGTTACTGGTTTATTTCTTAAGATTGCCAACCTATGCAAAAGAGAAGTTAACGGTATTAAAAATCCAGGATGTCAGGGATACTGGATATCAATGTCAGAATTCTCCTGACAGTTTTCTTTGAATCTAGGTACTATGTGATGTTTGCATATCAGAAATAATTTTGTTAGTTTGCAAAAGAGGTACAAACTTTATTGTCATAAATATTGAATATTTTATGCACAAAAGTAATGACTTTCCACAAGTGTATACCAATAAAAACACACTGAATTTAAATTACTTTCAGTAACAGATCTAAAAATTAAGGTTCCTTGAATCATCATTCTAAATTTTATTCTAAGTTAAATTCTCTCTAGAGCACATTTCTGTATAGATTATTTTTTAAACATTAGGAAAATAATTGCTTATGTTGTATTACCCAATTTCTATTTGAAAATTAAATTATGCCAATAGTTCTTTGGTAGAATTCATTCATTCATATATCTATTCAACAAGTATTACTGTATCTTCTATTATCCACTAGCACTGAAGATGAACTTTGTAAACTTACTGTCTTTAAGAAACTCAGGTTAGTGTTTTGTAACTTAAGTATCCACAGACAGTCATCTTTCTGCTTCTGATTCTCCTTAGAACAATATTATATTTCTTTGAGTAAGATGTTATGCCTAGAGCACTCTTTGGCATTTGACTGTACCTATAATCCTACTTTCTTAGATTGAGGTCTAACAGGTGGCAAAATATGTAAAAGGTGGTAAAATATGTAATCCATATATTTGATCTCAACATATTTAATCCAGTGTGTCTGATTTAAGTCTGTTGTTGATGATATTGGCAACATCACTAAGGGTATGACACTGCAATCAATTTTAAATGCATAGTTGTACTTGATTTTAAATTGATTCTTTTTGGTACAAAAGAAAAGAATTAGCGATAACTAATTGTCCTGTCATCACCACTCTGGTGTTCTTTCTCGTTTGAAAACCTAAGACAGGATCATAACAGAAGGTACCTTTGGTTTTTCTTTTTGAAACATCTGCTGGTGACTCGCAAAGGTAAATTGTTTCAATAAAGCTTCTGGCACACTCTCGAAGGAGGTTCCTCAGCCATTTGCCCGTTTCCTGATGATAAACACAGCAAGATCCTATGTGCATCACAAAGTGCCCTCCTTGGTCATGGGGGGACAGGCCGTGTAACCTAGGAAGCTGCCACCTGTTCACTCTTTCAGCAGATGAAGTGAAGTGGCTGGAGTACATGATGGGGAAAGTTCGGAAGACAAGATAATAAGAGTAAAATGACCTCGGTAGAATGGTGCAATTACACTGCAAACAGTTTGCCTTTCATTGCCAATAAATGATGCTGGTTTGGAGTATTTTTCTGGAGAAGTACTTTTTTATTTTTTCTTTCACTGCTTTCTTTTTTACATTTTACTTTTTCAGTATTATTCTGCTTTCATCTGTGTTGCCATATACCATAAACTTTCATTTCTTTAACACTCATGGATGTGTGGAATTTTATGTTCTAAAACATGAAGCTCTTTTGCTTTTTGTTTTAGTGGTATTATATTAGGCTGTGGTTTTCTGTGACAAAAAATCTCTCTGACCTCCTACTACATATCTATACACAACCATTGGTGATACGGGGAACTAAGATTTTATTTTGAAAGTATTTTTACTCTCGTTTTGGTTCATTAGAAGCAATGTTGTAGGACAAAAGGAAAACAATGATGGGCAAATTAGTGCTATTTTGAAACACTAGGTTATTGTCCTAGGCAGTTCCGATATGCCAGGCGAATCCATATTATTTTAATCATTCACAGGAGCACAGTTGGAAGTGGGAGAGTCATCTGTCTTGTGTCTTTGGTTAATTATCTGTGAATTATGTGAGGAGTGCATCCTTTGGTGGAGAATTACGAAGTGAAGCCTACACTGGATATGAGGCCAGTGATACCACTTGCCCACAATGTTTGTTTTCGAAGTACATTAGCATTATGACAGGACAATAAAAGAGAAGGTTTCCAAATTCCAGGGCATCAGTTTCATTCTTCCTTGTTTACCAGGTTCACAGCGAAAGAAGGCTCTATGTGGCCTGAACAATTGAGAGCATACTAGGTGACATTCTGGGCAGGAAATGCCAAGTGTCCCTTCAGAGACTGACACTCCCTCTGCATGCAGCAAAAAATAGCTACAGCCACAAAGAGTTTTCCTATTTGTTTTGTTGGCATCGTTTTCCTTTTAAACAAGAACAAATCAGTTTGGTCCAGTCAAATTCTGCTGGCCCAGGATGCAGAGGTCTTTGGCTCAGTTTCTCATCCACTTTATGAATTAAGAAATTAACTTTCTTTTTTAGTCCTTCCCTATTTCACCCGTAAGATAAGGACGATAACCTCAATTCATTGTTACATTTAGACTGCACTTTGGTTAAGAATCAAAGCATCATGGCCACAAACCTCGGTATGTGCTTAACTGTGGCAGAAAAATATAAACTTGATGATATCTTACCTTGATTCGGTGTTAATTTTTTTTTTCAAATTAACAGAAACAAATGTGTGTACTATATCTCAAATACCTACCAATGGAAACAGTGAGCAATGAATGCAATGTTCTTTTTCTCATTTATTTTAAAACAGATTTTTATTTTCAATGTTTATATCTGCGTTTTTCTGACCAGTTTATCTCCATGGCTCAGATGCTTCTTTTGCCATTTGGAAAATTAATTTCTCCATGATCAACTAAGTGATTACATTATTCTATTTCTTTCTTGAGAGCTTTGAGTGCTCTATATCTTATTTTAAATTAGAATATAAAACTTCCCTGACAAAAACAAACAATCTAATCAGCTACATAAACAGTGACTCCAGTCTCACTGCTGTCTAAGTTTAGAAGGGCTATGGTCCACTTTTAAGCTACTTCAGAAAGCTGTAGGTTTCTATGACACAAGTCTGAAAGATAAGAGATTGATGTTGCAACCAAAACATATTGACTATTATACTTTAATCTGTACCTTCTATGTGTGCACTCTATTAGTGATTTTATATGTAATATATGATTTAAGAGTTGAAGTTCAATGAAGTAATACTCGTGGAAAATTCCTCCATGTAATCTTACTACTGGGAGAAAGACTATAGTCCTGTAAATAAGCAAGATGTGTTTTCAAGTGAAATTTTCCACATTTTGCTTTACCATTTCAGTAGATTTATTTGCATTCCATGCATCTGACATCTGTCTTTGGCTGTCTAACAATTCAAAGAGTATAGATCTCAGGTCAGACTGGGGCCTCTTTTCTCTGCCTCTACCCACCTTTTCAGCCTTTTCTTCAACTTCTGTGTCTTAGAGCAATATAAATAAAAAGTGAAATGGAGGAGGAAATTATTATAATTTAAGAGTTTTTTATTTGATTTTTGATTTATGTGCCAATCTTGTGCCTTATCAAGAATATTCACATATTTCTAAATGATGAAAAGAAAGAACACTGAATCTCAATTTGAATGAGTAATAGTATCTGTGTTCCACATTTTTCTCTTATTTTGAGGCATAGTAATAATTTACTAAGCTTATTTGCATTCCTTAAGAGAAAAAAAGTATCATGTCAAATCGATGTTTTAAAAAACAGGTTTTAGCTGGGTGCAGTGTCGCGCACCTGTAATCCCAGAAGTTGGGATGCTGATGCGGGAGAATTACTACATGTTTGACACAAGCCTGGGCTACATAATGTACACACCTGGAATCCAGCATTTGGGAGGCTGAGGCGGGATTGTTGCATGTTCAAGGCACATGTCTACTATATACTGTGAACCTGTCTCCAAAACAAAACAAAATGCTTATAGCACACGCTGGCCTCATACAGTTTCCCTGAAAAATAAGTGTTATCTACCAACTTCCAGTACATTTGAAGTTAGCACATTATTAAATTTCAGAAACTGATAATAAAGAACATGTAATGAAATGATGTCAGTATGAAAATAAAGACAATTTCAGTCAAAACCATATTTTGAGAAAGTGTAGGTAGATTTTTCATAAAAACTCAAGATTACCGAAAATATTATTAAACATAAATTTTAAAAGAGAGTGCAATCCAATTGCATTGTGAGATATGCTTTTACAACCAATAATTTACATGCTGATCTCTCTCTCTCTCTCTCTCTCTCTCTCTCTCTCTCTCTCTCTATATATATATATATATATATATATATATATATATATATATCTGAATGTAGAAAGTGGTAATGGGAATTTATTTCAGGAATTCCTTGAGCTCAATGTAAAACTCCTTTCAAAGAATATACTTAAACTTTTACACTGCTAGCGTTGATGTAATTGTTCCAGGAAATCACTATTGTCTAAAGTCAGGGATTCTACCTTAACTGACCAATCTCTACAAGAGTGTTGGACCAGTGTGAAGGAGAAAACAGAGTTAGAAGACTCAGAAGAAAGATGATAATTTGGTTTTTCTCACTGGTAATTCTTGTCATCTATGCAACTGTATTAGAATGAAAAAGACACGGGATTCTTAAGAAAGCCTGATGATACAATGTATAATAAAGGAACAAGTTGAAAAATTAATCATCAGAATAACTGAGAGATAATTTAGAACATTTCTAGAAGTAATCTTTGAACCATCTTTTCTTTGTATTTAAACTGTCTCCATTTTCCTATAACTTACGCCAGGCTGGATCAAGAGCCTACCTTATACCTATTATGGATTATTTTGATCAATGTATTTTCTGCTTTCTTTTTAATTTCATTCTCTGTGTAAGAGAATGAGGGAGAAAGAAAATATATTTTAAGGTCATAGCTGGTAAGCAAATGTATAAATATTTGATGCTTGAATAAGTGGTATAGAGACCAAGAAGAGAGAAGGAGAGGGAGAACTCTCTTAAGCAGAATGTTTATATGCTATCACTGGGTTTATTTCCTTGAAAACTCAATATTGTCAAAGAGTCTATGTTAGTAAAAAGTGTTTTTATTACTAAATCTCCTTTTCTTTTTGGTACTTGGTTGCAAAAATTAAATTGATTGTATTACTAGCTCTGTATTCAAAATCACCATTGCTCTTCTCATTGTCTCCTTGATTATATATTTATGTATATGCACAAATATGAAACACATTGTATGCAGGCACATATTAAATAATAAATTGAACAAGAGGCCGTTATTGCAACCAATTCCTTCTAGTCTAACAGTCTTCTACTGAATTTGGCAGGGGGAGTCTGAATGTCATATGTATTTTCTTTCATTGGCCCACATTACTGTATCAGAAAACTGTATAGGAAAAAATGTCAATATTCTTTTTATCACACCTACTTCATGGCAGGCGCTGTACTGTGCATGTTACCCCACTGACTTGCCAAATCCTTTACCAATCTTTTGAATTAAGTATCACAGAAACTCCATTTACAGTGAGAAAACCACATCACCAAAATGAAAGTAATTTGCCAAATGTCAAACAAGATTGCAGGAGTGCTAGGAATGGAATTTTTACTAAGGTAGCTGAGATCTGAGTCACTACACTGTCAACTATTTGCTAAAACTTTTGAAATTCCTGAACGGTATGATATCAGACAATCTAAGGTCACAAATTCTTGCAGTATACAGAAAATAAATGACTGTACACGAATACTTCGACTCTTCTAATTGTAGCACTCATGAGTTATATTCCTTGTGCATCACTGGGCTCAAACTTGCTAAACATATGCAGGAAGGTGAAATGGTCCTTCCGTAGGACAGAGGGGTAGTCGTGATTTTCTGTTATCTTTTCAAACCTATCTTTGGTCACCCAAGTATTTATTGAACAATATGCTCTCTAAACCTGGGACTGTCTTAGTCCACTCTTGACTCAGTTACCTTTTGAGAAAAATCAATTCATTAGCAACTCCTCCGGAGAATAACTAGAGGGTTAAACAGTAACATTCTCTGGGCTGCATGGGCCCAGGTTTAGACAATTAATAATGGAGCTTAAAGTTTTCTTATTTATCGGTTCTAGGGATCTGTGTGCTATTTTCATACTGGAAAGTACATAAATTTATCTTTTTCTCAATAAAATTGAAAATACATGGGCTGTAGTAGCAAATTAAATTGACAAGATGATTTTTCTATATTTATGTTTGTAGATTAGAAGAACAATGCCTATTGCTCAAGATACTGTGTTTGTTTTCTTTTTCTTGTGTATTTTCTAATATTAGGATTGTGAAGAATTGGCTGGACTGGGTCATTCCTGCAAAAAAATAAGATTATCTGATGAATGGTTATTAACTATTTGAGTTCATTTACAGTCATAGCATGAGAAATGGACAATTCTTCAACATGAACAGAAAAGTAGTCTATGTGAAGCAAATATCCATAATGTCTACCTCATCTCTTGTATTGTGATTATGAAATAGTTTAATATTCAGTTTTAAACTTACAGGAAAACTGGCAATATAGTACACAGAGTTCTCAGGTAACCCCGAAGATTCTCACGTTACTAACGTCTGATATCAATGTGATATATTTGCTAAAATTAATGAGCCAGTTCATATTAACTGTTAGTCATAGTTTGTTCATATTTTCATAGCTTACACTTACTGTCTTATTTCTGTTTCAACGTCTCCCTATGGTCACCATCTTGCTTTAGTTTCCATTTCTCCTTAGGCTCATCTGAGCTGGGGTGTTTTCTCAGAATTCCCTTGTTTCCAGTGCTGTTGAGAATTTTGAGGAGCACAGATATTTTACAGGATTCCTTCAACTGGAATTTTTCTCAAGACTAGACTGAGTTCTTTGACAAAAGATGACAAATGTAAGGGTGCTTCTAAACATATCTATGAAGAGCACCCACCTTCAGCGTGAGTGTTGCCAGTTGACCTTGGCTTTGACCACTTAGCAGAAGCTGATTTCTCACAGCAGAGGTGACCCCTACTCCTGTTCATACATTCCTTTTGGAAGGCAGTCACTGTGCACTGTCCACACTCAGGATGTGAGGAGATTTGCTTTTTTATTTAGAACAGTATATTTCATAAATATTATCTGGGATTCTTTTCCACTGGAGATTTGTCATTTCTCTCTCTTTTATTGATTTATTCAGTAATATTTTATGTTCCTATAATTTCACAGATATTCATTTTATATTTAAGGTATCATCTCAGTATTATAGACAGCAAAGGTAGATAGAAATTAAAGTACAGTCAAAGAGGGCTTGGACTGTCAAGAATGTCAACAGAAAAAGAAGACAGCAAAATTGTGGCTACAGGGACATCTGAAGAAGGCCAGGCCTCAGGATGAAGACTCAGTGGCCAGGCCTATAGTGTGTCCCTAAGAAATAAGCAGTAACTCAGAATTATACTATGATTGGAATCGCCGGATCCAGTAAAAGTCCAGAAAGACATCAGTCACCCGGGTGGATGACCAGAACCTTTAAATCCATCCCTTCCTCAAAATACCTTTGTTCTTGGCATATACTCTTGCTCTATGACCTGCCTCCCCAGGGGATCCATATCGCCTAAATACTACTTATACATGGAATTTTATGGCTTGACCATAGTTTTGACCCATGTCGTACCCACCTCGTGGATTTGTTTTCTAAAACCTTCTTAGAGAAGTGCAGTCTGTGGCAACCCATATCCAGGACCCCTCTTGTCTCTCAAGAGCTACTCCTGTTCCCCAATGGACCTTTCCTATTCTTTATCTCCTTTTTCCTTTGGAATTCATTTTTCAATTTCAGGGGACATGAATCTGATGTCTTGTAGGTTGAAAACTATATTTCCACCTATATTAACACGGTTACTTTATGTAGTTGTTCAAATATTTTCCACTTTGGCCACTGGCAGTTCTTTCAGATGGTTGCTCTACACATCCCAGAATCCCATCATGCTGAGTTTGGGGTTGTTATTTAATATATTTTGGAGCAATTTCTTTTAATTGCTCCAATTTAATAAAATAATAAAATTATTTAATTTAATTTTAAATAAATAATAAAATAATTAAATAATAAAATAATTAAATAATTAAATTGCTCCAACTGAATAAAATAAAGAATATTTAATTTCTTTAAATATCCCACTGTCTTCTTGCATTTTCCTGAGTTTTAGAATCAATCATTTCTCCAACGAACCATGGTGCATATTTTGAATGAATGACGATTTTAGAAACCGAGGTCTGCTGGTGTCCTCTTTACCCTCTCCTTTCTATTCGATCCTCTTGAAATGGAAGAAATATAACTCCCCATCTGCTAGATGTCAGGTGCACAAGTTCACGTTTCCTGAAATTGATGAATGAATTCCAAAGGACAAAAGAGGTTGAGAGTAGGAAATGATTACTGGGACTAGGAATAGCTCCTGTGAGACAGGCAAATTCCCGGAAATGGGATACCACCAAGGCCCTTTGTCAGTGGTAATTTATAGAGCCAATGACAAATGTGGGTCAACAGGAGTTGAACTGTAATGTACCAATAAGATTACAAGTAGAGCGACCTAGCTTATATTTATCCAGTGGAGAAACAGGGCACAGAGCAAGGGTTTGGTGGATAATATTATTAACCTTGGCTTTTCTAGGATTTCTAAAACAGGAATGTTTGGAGAAGGGAAGGGCCCAGGCATTCTGGCCATCCACCAGTATAGCTGGATTTAATGGACTCAGTAGTACAAACTACAGTATGATCTCACATCTCCATTCATTTCACAGGGAAGCATGCAAGTCTGTCCACTGTGACTTTGATCGCAAGGTGGCCCCTTCCTTAGAGGGCCCTCGAGCCACGATTCTGAGGTCTCTGCCTTTCACTGCCTTCCTTGCGAGCGCAGTCCCTCTCTAACTGTATATTAATTTTTATGGCATTTAGTTGCCTGTAATACTCTCAGCTGATGGAGCAGGAAATGTTTGTGTGTATGCTAACTGCTTTGAAACCAAGTATAAGTGCTATTAGATAGATAGATAGACAGATAGATAGATAAATAGATACATAGATATAGATACCAATACAGATACAGATATAGATATAGATATAGATATAGATATAGATATAGATATAGATATAAATATATTTCCATTTGGATCAAAATTAAGCTAAATAAAAATTGATACCAATGATTCCCAACTTTTAATTTGTCACCACATTGATCACTTTTTTTTCATTTTTATTAGTGGTAAATACCCACTTTAACAGTTGGAAACTGCTATTTTTTTAGTTATTTATTTCCTCAAAAACTTCCTGTGGTTTGATATTCTATTTCATTTTATTGCTGAATACCATTTCATTGTACTGATGATCCAGTTTTTTTTATCTTTTTATGCAATCAAGAGGACCTTGATTCCCTTTACTTTTTTGGCAATAATGAATACACTGATATCAATATTTGACGCCGTGGGAAGAAGTTTTTAAATTAAATGGGAAAATAAATAGTAATACAATAGTAAGTACAGACATCTAGCTTTGGGAGAAAGTATCTGTGTTCCAGAGTGGCTGTGCCCTTTACACCAACAATCAAGAAAATTTCTTGTGGTGCATTTTTACCAGCAGCTGGCACTGTCAAATTTTTGGAAATGATCCATCGCATTAGATGTGTAATGATATCTCAGTGTTGTTGTAATTTGCAATTCCTCACTGATGAATTATGTTGAACAACTCTTAATATGCTCACTAGCTACCTGTATTGCTTCCTTTGTGACTCTGAGGTGTCCGTTCATATCTATGCATATTTTCTTTAGATTGTTTCTTTATTGTTACACTTTAAGCAGTCAGTCTCTCTGTAGTTTTGAAGCAAGGATTTTTATTACATATGAGGTTTGACAAATATTTTTGCCTAAGCTAGAATTTAATTCATGTTTACGTAATAGAGTATTTTGCAGTGTATGTGTTTTAATTGTAATGTAAAATTCCAATTTATCAGTTTTTTAAAAATATCATGTCTATGTTTCTAGTGTTGCATCTAAAAACTTCCAGTCACATAGAATTTTTCTCCATTATTTATTTGTAGCAGTTTTATAATTTTTCATTTTACATTTAGGCAAATGAGTTAATTTTGTCAAATGTACTGTTTCTTAGGTGAGGGTTTGTGAAGTCATACATTTTTATTTCTTTGTTTTGCATGTGTACATCGTAAGGTATCAGCACTGACTGGTGAAAGATATATCCTTTCTCTATGCAATCATGTTTCTGGCTTGTTGGAGGTCAGATCATTATATTTGGGTATTTCTGTTCTCTTTACTCTTATTGATCTACATGTCTCATTTCCTAATATTATTCTTTCCTGATGACTATAGCTTTTTAAAACTTGACTTTACTTAGTGGAAATCTAACTCTTTTCTTCCTCAGTTTTGAGTTGGCTTTTCTAGATCCTTTGGCTTCATATAAACTGTAAATTCAGTTTGTGATAACAAAAGTAGCATGTTGCAATTTTGAATAGGATTGTGTTCAAACTGCAAGTGGATTTGGAAGAACTGACTTCTAACCAGCATCAACTTTTCCAAGTCATGGACAGAAAATATGTGTCTCATTTTTTTAGATCACGAACATGGAATATCTGTTCCGTTTTTTAGATCATTTTAATTTCTTTCATGGAAGTATTTTAGTTTCCTGTATATAATTTGGTGTATATTTTGTTAGAATCTGATTGGTGTTTTTTTGTGTGTGTCATTTGGAGTGGCTTTTTTATTTGACCATTATTGGCATATAAAATAGTAATTGAATCTTACATACTAACTAATCTTGGATCCTGTGATTTGTACTCTTTTGTTTGATTAGAGAAGTTATACCTGTTAATTATTTCCTTGGAGTTTGAAATATAATTACGTCATCCAGAACAGAATTCTTATTTATGTTGTTTTATTCTATATATCTTTGATTTTTGTGTTTTATGGAACTATTCAACATTCCAATTAGAGTATGATATATTAGTTGGGGAAGAAAATATTATTACTTGCTCTCAACCTCAGTGGGGAAAGTCTGAATTTTCACTAAGGTCTCTACTTTTTTTTAAATATTTTTCAAACTGAAAAAATTTCTTCTTTTACTAGAATGTTTCTGTAATGAATGAGGAATTGGATTTTGTCACATATTGCTCATGTAGCCAATTGGTATAATTATGTAAGTTTTCCTTTATAAGCTGATGAAGTATTAATTCATGTTTTAATCTGAAAACATCCTTTCCTTCCATAAATGAATACATTCCATTTCTTAGGGCATGCAATTCCTTTTTAAACATTACGGGGGTTTACACATCTGTAATCCCAAGAGACACTAATTTTTGTTTTTTTTTTTTTTTTGTATCTGGATTTTGTGCAGAATGAGTCAAAGGAAAAAGAGAATAGAAGGAAAAAATGGAAACATAGGTAACATTGTAAATGAGAAGGAGAAGAAGGTTTAAAGGGAGGAAAGAGAAATGAGAAAAAACTATTAGGATATATCATGTACAAGTACAAATTCCCCATGATGAATGTTATCATTATGTATAGCTAAAATCTACCAATAAAATTAAATTCAAAGAAAGAAGTTAGGTTTCTTGTGTTTTTATCTCCTGGAAAAGGTTGTAGACTTTTGTTTTGTTTTGTTTTGTTTTTGGTGTTGGGAATTGAACACAGGCAGGTGCTTATGCCGCTGAGCTACATTCCGGGCCCAATCGTAGAGAATTCTGTAAATTACTTGGCAGAATGAACTAGCAAAACCATTTGGGGATGATTTCTTTTGGAAAGTTATTAATTGATTCAATTTTGTATTTGAGTATGATTATTTCTGTATCCATCAGTTTTCAGAATACATAGTTGTCTTTCTGAGTGTTGTAACCATATGGCATATTTTAGGGAACCAAGTAATGTCACCCCAATTATCACCTTCGTGATCATATGCATGTTCGTATTACTCCCATATCATGCCCCTGTATGTGGCAGGAGCAGAGGTGATGACCCCTCCTGTATCACTGACACTAGTCATTTCTTCCTTCTCTGTAATTTTTTGGGGATCCTTAACAGAAGGGCAACATTTATTTATGCTTGAAAGAACCTGTTCTTCATTTTGTAAATTTCCTTTGTAATTTTCCATTTTCCATTTTATTTACTTCTGTTCTAATATTTATTATTTCTTATCTTCTGCTACCTGTAGATTAAGTTGCTTGTCTTCCCGTGATTTCATCAGATGCAAACGTAGATAAGGTAGCATGTGTCATTGTTTTCTAAGAGATGTGTTTTAATGCTATAATATTCCTTCTGAAACCTGTTTTGGCTGCACCCTACAGATTTAGATAATTTGAAGTTAATTTTCATTTATGTCAAGATATTTTCCTTTCTACTAAGATATTTCCTTTGACCCATGCATTATTTAGAAGTATACACATGTGTGGATAGAGGAGGAAAATGTGTATTTCTATGGAATTAGTAGGAATTTCTCACCTCTCTATTATAGGATTATAATATATAATTTGAAAGCATACTTCAATTGGTTTCTATTATCTTAAAGTTGTTAGGGTATGGTTTATGATCCTAAGGTGTCCTAGGTTGATGATTGTTCAAAATTAAACTTGAACAAAATATCTGTTCTTGGGTTATTGAATAAGCTGTTCTGCAAAGGTCAATGGGTCAGTTTGGTCAAGTTGAGTGACAGTATTGTCCACATCAACTGCAGTAGAATTTTAGCTGAGAAAATTCATTCCACTATTCTGGAAAAGATGGCCACATTCACATTCATGTAGGAAAGATGGACAAGGTTGTGCTTGTCGCCTGATCCAGGGTTCATGAAAAAAAAAATAAGTTGGTGCGAAATACTTCCATTTGCAAACAAAATTATTCGCATACACAGAACATGTCTGTAAACCAAGGTACCGCCATACATCCTTACCTATTATCAACCTTGCGATTTGCAGTTGCTAGAAGAGGGCATTGATTCTATAGCAGTGCTCTTATCTTTTTGTTTTTGAAGTTTTATTGATGTTTGTCTCAGCAATCTAAGGAAAGGATTGATATACTTCCTTGGGGACTTGACCTCTTTATCATTTGAGAATTTCTCTATTTCTGAAAAAAAATTATTTTAAAGTTTGCTTTGTTTGAAGTTAATATAAGTATCCTAGATTTTTTTGATTAATGGTAGCATGATATTCTGTAATCAGATCTTAATGTTAACCTGCCAATTGCTTTTGTTTAAATGAAGTTTTATAATCTACAATTGCCTCTCACTCTCAGTCTCACTCTTTCTCTTGCTTTGACTCACTCTTTTGCTTTTACTCCTGTAACTCCTTGTTTTTTAACTGTCATTTTTAGGCTACTGAAATACCAAATGGTTATTGAAATACATAGCTATTGTATTCATGTAACTTACTACTCATTTCTTGTTATTTTTCTTTTTTTATTACCTATTCTAATTTTTGGCAGCATTTTCCTTGCGATCTTCCTTCCATGGTATAGATATGCCATGTATAATTTTCCCTTTCCTGAATGAACTGCTTATATATTTTAGACAATAGATGTACTCTCGTGCTACCATTGAATTTGTTACTTTGCACTTTGTTTCTTTTCTCTAAACATATCTCTCTTATGAAGAATAATTTTACTAGATATAACATTTCAAGCTATTGAATTTTTGCTGTTAAAGCTTGAGTATTTTATCTATGGCTGTCTTCTTGCATACCTCTTTATCAGGAATCCAGGGAGGCGGGCTATAGGTCGGCAGGTAGAGCATTGGTAGAACATGCAAGAGTAACATATGGCTCAGTACTCAGCACAGGAATAAAAAGATAAAGAAGGAAGGAAGGAAGGAAGGAAGGAAGGAAGGAAGGAAGGAAAGCAAGAAGGAAGGAAGGAAGGAAGGAAGGAAGGAAGGAAGGAAGGAAGGAAGGAAAAAAGTCAACATAGATTTTGCGGTGTTCATCTGTAAGAAAGACGTTCTCCCTCCTACCTCCCACATATAGCTTCGCTCAGGGTTTTCTCTTTGTTTTGTTCCTTTGTCGTTGCTGTCATTTATCTTCCTCTGAGCTCTGCATCAAGGCTCTGTGGTTTTGTGTTGAAATATGTTTAGAAAATTCTTAGTTACTACTGCTTTAAGTACTTCTCAATTTCTTCTCTATTCTCTTTTGCTATTTCTATTACACACACTTGATACTCCTGGTAACTTCTGTATTCCCTTCCTCTTCCTCACCATATTTTCTAATCTTTTTTCTTTGAATTTCAGTTAGAAATGTTTCTATCTGCATATTTTAGACTCATTTATTCACTCTTTTGTCAAGTCCAGGCTTCTGATTAGTCCTTTGTAGGCATATTTCTGGTTTTAGTTTTAGCATTTCCTTTGAGTTTTTTTTCTTCAAGGTTCTAATTTTCTGCTTGCGTTCTTATATTAACTAATGGGTTTTTTTGGTCTGTTTGCTTTGTCACAGTAGCCAAAAGTACTTAAGAAAAGCAACTTAAAGGAGGAAAGGTTCATTTTGGTTCATGACTTCAGATATTCTGGCCTGTTACTACGTGGTTCCGTTCCTGTGGTCTCAATGTAGGCAGAACACCAGATGAAATGGACCTGGTACTCCCCAAATCACAGCCCCAAAGCAGAGACCAATGGATAGAGTCAGAGAGGAAGGGACCTGCCAGGGACCAGCACAGTTTTCAAAGTCACATTTCAATTACCAGCCCGCTCAATTAGGTCACATCTTTTTCCATCACCTTCTATGTGTGTCAGCTTTCCTATGGCTGAGACACAATATCCACAGGAGAGTTATCTGAAGAATAGCAGAGGAATAGACAAGGGCCATGTGTAGTACCCAAAGGGATGCCTTCATGAGCACTCAGACCTACCCAGGACTACGCTGCACTAACCTGCCAGGGAGTGCTCCCTCTGGTGATGCTGACCTATCAGTATTAATGCCCCTCCCACTAATTCTCAGATTGTGGTCTCATCATTAGACTGATTCACTTGATAAGAAAAGAGCTTTTATGTGTCAAATATTTCCCCCAAACACATCGGCTGATAACCTATACTTTACCACATGAATTTTGGGGAGTACTTCAAATACAAGCCACAACAAGTCCGTGTCTAATCTCCCGCATTGTTCAGATTTTCCAGAAAAGCCCGTTTGCAATCTAGCAGCCTCGCCTCCAGGTAAGCAGGTGTGAGATATTTCTCCGCATTTATTGGGCTCTAGATTTAGGGAGGCAGTTGGCCCAAAATCCTCAGTGTTCTGGTAGGTACAATGAACATCAATGGATTTCAGTGTGTCCACTTCTGTTCTTCTTTTCTTCTAAGTTATTTTCTCTAATTTTTTAGTGCATCACAGCTGAAGCAAGAAGACTACTTTTATTAATAGCTGTGCTCAGAATCATCCTTTTATTTAGTTTTTTTCTGTTTACAAAAAACTAAGTGGTACAGTGTAAATGTGAAATGGGAACCTTTTATAACTGTGCATTTCTGGTCATTTTTGACACCAAATACAGAGGCCAAGCCCACCGTTAATACAAGAGTTCATATTTTCATTATTCTTGTCATGCTATTTGCTGAAATTAAATATATATATATATATGTATATCATATGTATTTGTAATGGAATTTTGTTATGATTATAAGGAAGTTTAAGTTTTAGTTTAATTAAGATGAAAAAGAATATACAAAGTTTAGAAATTGCTAAGCAATGTCAGTATCATTTTTGTAGAAAATTTATAATGTTTCAGACTGATAATTTTGTTGTGATTGATGAGCCCTGTCTTCATGACCTTTTAGGTTTAAAAGGTTATGAAAAATACATAACGAAATTCCTTGAAAAAATGTAACAGAGACATTTTGTGTAGAGACAGAATTTCATCTCAATTAAACAATTTACTGATGCATCAAACCAGGGAAGAGTAATGTTTTATTTCTGCAAATTTCCATGAAGTGGCTGATGGACTGGCCATTTTTTCCTACCCTGTACTTATTTCTGTGAGATTGATTTGCTGCAAGCAAATGGATTTTAATTGTTTTCCATTTGTTATTATCTATATTCTACCTAGGTCTGAACAAAATATATAGTTTACAACTTTCTGTTTTCCAATGAATGTTACACTGAAATGAACTGAAGCCCCCACTTAATTATCTGCATAATTAAGCAACCCTCTTACAGTGGGTTATGCTTAAAATAGTTTTTCATCTTTCCCTTGTCAATCATCTGTCTCTCTCTTATCAGACAGGTCTGTCTGCCCAATATATCTTCTAAGTAAATTGTAAGAACATTTTTGTTAAAATTTTAACCTAGAAATTAAAAAAAAATTGAAAATAATTTGTTCAATCATGAAATCAATAGAAATATTTTAATGGCAGTTCCTTTCTTTATTAAAGTTAGTGATTCAGTGATTCTCATAATTGGGTTTGTGACTTAAGCATTTCTTCAAATATCTGAAAGAAGTATTGCAATGATATTGTCGATTTAAAAAACATTTTATTTTTTGGTGTTAATTATTGGGAATGGGAAAGTAGAAAACAAACTAGCTTAGAAGCTAAACGTGCTTGTACAAAGTCACTAATTAACTTTCCTTTTAGCCAAGTCTTGTGTGTCTTAGATAATATTATTGGTAGTGTAATTAGCCCTGCAATGCAGTGTTTTGAGACTGATAGTTTATACTTGGTTCTTTTAAATCTAACATTTAAAATCAATTTTGTTTAAAATACTATGAGAAAGCAAGATGTTGCAAAAATAAGACAAAATATGCAGTGTAATACAATCACAATGGCATATAGAAATAGTTTGTATAATTAATTTTTATTATTGCATGATGATATTCAGATAAAAAGTGTGAAAAGTAATGTGGACATTTATTATTTAAGAATATAAAAATAATAGAAATATGACTGAATAGGGAAATTTTCAGAAAAGATATTTTGCTCTATAATTTATATACACCTAATAAAAATGAGTTAGCTTGCCCTTTATATGATCTTGAAAAATCTTTATTTTAAGAAAATCATGTTTTTTTCCCAGATAATTATATTAAGTTGATAACAATGACAAGCCTTGCCTGCCTACCTTGTAATTTCCTCTCTGCTAAGATTTGCTGTTGATGTGTGTTTGTGGCACTGGAGATTGAACACAGGCCTTTGGTTGAGCTGCATTCTCAGCTCTTTTTATTTTTGTTTGGAGACAAGTTAGCTCATAAATACCAAGATCTCTGAGATCTCCAGTCTTCAGTCTATTGCTTTTGCCTCAGCTTCTCAGAGTGCTGGGATTCCAGGAGTGCACCACTGCACCTAGATTTAGATAAATGTTAATTCATTTTCTCTTTTAATTGTGATAGCAGCACTGTGAAGTCGAAGATCTTTTAGTGTTTTTCACCAGGGAGGTAACAGTGCCTTCAGGGTCAGAACAGAGGTTCCAAGACAAATTAGAATCGCAACTGGTAAATATTAAATTAAGACTAACTCAAGAGAAATGAGGCAATTTTCACTGGAAAGAGCTATTGGTCCAGCTCTTATGCATTTCAGAAAGGACACATAGCATATATCAAGCCTCGGGTTCAGTTCCTAGTCAGAGAGAGAGAAGAGAAGAGAGAGGGAGAGAGAGAGAGATACAGAGGAGAGAGGACATATTTTTAAAGTGTCTTCATGATATACTTCAAAATTACAAGTAAAGACATTTTGCTCAAATTGGACAAAATAATTTATAACACAAGATTATCTGACAACGAATTTACAAAGTTACATTCTTGTTTTTCAATAAAATTAACAGGTTTTTTCCTCAAGCATTCTTATATTTTCTAATGAAAAAATATACAACAAACAAATAATAAAAAGAGACAAGCTGTTACGTACCCTCTCCAGTAAAATGAATTTAAAGAATTTTAATAAATTTGAATGAATAGAAACGTACTGCATATCTAAGTTGATGTTAATAAGTCCTGAAATTTTACCTTTCAAACTAAACTAATAGTTTTTCCCTTATTTTCTTCACCTGAAGACTTAATATGAAGTACATAATTCCTTGAGCATTTTTTAAAACTTCCATTGTAATAATCGAGACAGTCATTTTAAACAAGCAACTCTATTGCCTGGGTAACACACTTTCATTTGGTTGCAGATTCAGGTTAGAGGGACTGAAACATAAGATACCCGTGGCACATGTCTTAGGCTAGCATTCTTAACACTTAGGTAAAGTGTGATACACCAAGAAATACACGCAAATCATGTCTCCAGGAATGTGTGGTCTTGTGTGAGAATTAGATAAATAAGGAAAAACAAGCTGTTATCATTTTAAAGAGAAGCAGATTACAAGTACATAGTCTGTTTATCTATTTCAAAAGGCTGGTGGTATGAGATAATGAATTCACATCTCTAACATATTCTGATGAATATATGTATATATATATATTCATTCCATGGTAGAAAAATTCAAATTCTAATAGTGTTGCTGCATGAAACAGATCAGACATAGTTTGTCCGTGAGGACTTCAAAGTGCCCTTCACACCCTCCAAGCAGCTGTGTTGTAAAGTCAGGCTGACCTATTTGAATAGAAGTTTGGGCTGGAATATTCCTAGAACTTTCTGTCTGAGGATGTGTGGGTGCAGCCACAGAGCAGTCTCGATCTGCCTGCATGATGATGAATTGTGTGTAACCTTTGGTGGGAAGCAACTTGCTTCCTGCTTCTAAGCTGCTGTAATTTATCTCTTGTTTGGAGTGCACAGTCCCTTGTGTCTGTGTAGTGAGTGCATATATTATCAAATCTCTATGCCTACATATTTGAATAGGACGAAGCATGTTGGCTTGTGCATAGAAGTCATTCAACTGATATTTCTACAAAGAAATAAACTTTCATATATGTGTGTAGGTTGCCACATGGTAACATCTAAGGAAATTATCAAAGAAATATGTGCAGATATATTTGTTAAATAGTTTTGTCTTAGCAAATTATGATTTCATGATTAATTCTTAAATATTAAATATAGCATAGAGGAAATGAAAGTCATATTTATATAACCACTAATAAGTTAGGTAGCTGTGGTATGTTATCTACCACCAATGGGAATGGTGTGTTTTGTGTATGTTTAAGATTTTATAAATTTGGGAATAAGCTGAAGTATTTTGTCAACAAACTTCAGGATGAATGAAATAGCCACTTTATTTTTAGTTATGAAATTATAGAAAAACAATAGTCTGTATTCTCTTTGTTTTCACATAGGCTAATGAGAGAGGACACCAGTCAGAATAAGTGCATAGTTGATGAACAGAGAGACCAAGTGCTTCCTATCTTCTAGGGCCTAGGACAATTGCAAACAGAGAATATCCTCTGTGTATTCTACTGCTTCCTGTTTTTTTTCTTCCTGACAATTTCTTCTGCATTATCTGTCCAATGAAATTGTCCTGATTTAATTCAATAATAAGCTGCTACCTCTTATAACATTTTGATTTGAGATCTGGAAAAATGTTTCATTTTTGCACTATAGTCTGCCACACTTAAAAATATGAGAAAGACCTGGCAAATAACAAGAAAAATAGCACACAAATAGAGTCAGCCCTAGCATCCTGAAAAATTGAAGGAAATGCTAGGGTTTAAATGTTAAATATCCTCCAACTATCACGTATTAAAAGTTTGGTTTTCAACCCATGAATATTAGGAATGGTGAGAGAACCTTGATGGGGTGGGGCCTGGTGGAAAGAAGTTAGATCACTAAAACACTTACTGTGATTCCCCTTCCCTCTTTTTCCTCTTCCCCACTGCCTTACTGGGAACACCTCCTGTGCCATGCAATTCCCTCAGGATGTTTGCTTCACTGCAGGATCAAAAACAATGGAATCACAATCATGGGCTGAAATCTCTACAACTGTGAGCCAAAATAAACCTTTCTGCCACCTAATCTGATTATCTCAGTGGAAATCTGACTGACACAAGAAGTGATAGAAAAGTGATAGCCTAGAGATAAGGGGAAAGAACCTGCCCCATTGTCACCTCCTTGACCATACTCGTGGCATTTCTAGGGCTTTGAAACCAAATAGCAAAGACTCTGCTCATCTCCCACTTGTGCAAGTCAGAATATAGTAACCTGGATTGGCTGTGATAGTCTCTCCAGACAGAAGGGAACTCCCCAGCCCAGAGGAAGGGTGAGCACCCGATGTCTCCATGGCACCAACTCATGGAGGCCCAGTGTCCAGACGTCCTGTCTTTCAGGGATTCTGGTTTCCAGGGTAACTGGACTTGTTAGTTATGATACAAATAATGTCACAAGAGAAAAACAGTGCAATTGCATGAGAGTGTTGGAAGAGGGTATTCTTCACGACATTTATAGTTTTTTAACGAAAATTCATTAAATTTAATGAAAATTAAATTTTTGCCTAAAAAATTAAACATAACAATAGACACAGCCCTAAATGTATTCTATATACAAACAAATATTTTATAAGTTTCAGTAAGTTCATATAGCTTTCAAATATTACTTTATGTTGCAAATAAATTCATATTTAAATTCAATATTATACTAAATAGCATAATACAGTATACCTCAAATTTTTCTAAAAACATAGAACTGTTTGTTTTGTATGTACATTAATATATATGATGAGGAAGGACAAATGTCTTAATAACATGCACCAAAGACTACAGATGAACAAAAACTACAGAGAAAAACAAATTATAATTTTCTCCACGTGCATTTATTTTCTAATGCAAATAAAGTAAAACCAAGCAAACTCACTGTCTCAAATTAGATATTAAATGTCAATAAATCTTCTAATTTTTATTTACATCAACTCTTTAGAAGAAAATCAGAATAAAATAATATTTTGTAAAATAATAAAAATATTTTATCTAAAATGATCACCAGTCATTTTGTTATTTAATGAGGGTTTTTATGACTATGTTCCTTCTTGAATGCACCGTGTATAATTAGGCATAGACAAAGAGTTAAGGTTTACTTATAATATCCTGAAATTTTTATATAATTGGTGTTAACAGTGACAGTAAAAAGAATCAACAAGAGTTCTGTCAAAGGAAATAAATTGCAACATATTTTTTTTTTAAAACAAGACAAACTGTTGAAGTCCAAGCAGCTAGTTGAAACCAAACTTTCCATTTTCAAGAGAACAATAGAGACATATTTTTTTTTGGCTTATTATCCTATACTATTTACAACCTCTTCATAAGTTTTAGAGGGCTATGAGTTTAATGAAATTTGATCCCATGTAAATTTTCACATTGTGTAATAGGGAATCAATACAAAATCATTATAAATCCTTATTAGAAATCAATGCAAAAACAATTCCCATGAGTACTATTCAGTTTAACTACAAAGTTGAATCGGTAATTGATTTCAAATAGGATAGGTGCATTTTTGTTCAAAACATGTTGCTAAAATAAATTCATTGTTGCTAACTGGAAACTCAAGGATGTCTTTCATGGAAAGACTGAGTTTCCTTTTCATACAATAGAATGTATAAGATGAAACTTTTCTCCTGGGGTATGTTTTTTGGCTGACTCATGTATAGCTATTATTCCTGTAATCCTACTGATCCCTTAATCAGGTTAGTTCACTGGTTGGGCTAGATTGGTGCTCTTCCTTCTTATTTAACTTCCCATTTTAAATATTTTCCATAACCATAAAGAGACAAGAACTAATCATCTCTTTAAATAGTGTTAATACTTTTGTATATTTTTTCAGTCCCCCTAACCATTTATTCAGTATATTTTCACTTTTTGTTTTATATATCAGTTTTTCAAATTCTTTTCAGATAAGAACCAGCCAGTAAGATAGAACATTGCTGAAGGAAAAATATATGCTACTTATTTTGTGAGTCACCATATATAAAAGTTAGTAAACTTGGTTAAAACACAAAGTAAAATCAATAGATCTATAGTTAAAGATGGTGATGGGTTGAAGAATGCCACCATGTGCCACTAATCTACAAATAGCTGTTATAAACTGCTTTGTCAAAATTGTTTCCCATTTTAACTGAATCAGTGGGGACTAGACTAAACTATCAATGGAACAATTTAAGAAAATTTGTGCATGTTTGAATCATGAGATTAGTATGATAAAACATAAAATGTGGTGTAAGAAAATATAACACAGGTTCTAAAGATTCATTTTACTGTGCTGAGGAAGGTTTGTAGTGTTTCATAGAATAACCAATCAAAATTGAGTTAAGGGTAATTATATATATATATATATTCATCTCAAGTACATGCCAGAATATTATATTGTTTAGTAAGTCATCATTACAAGGTTTGTTGGATTTAGAGATTGTTCAATACACCAGATGGTCTATTGCTAATATATAGGAATTTAGTGTTTGAGTTTGAGAAGAAAATAACTTAAGGACAAATATAGGAATATAAAGAAAATATAGGTAACATAAGGCAGTATATGTAATTTATATATGAATTTTGAATAGTAGTGTAATGAATGTACTGACACAAAAAGGAAGTTATGTTTTAAACTTGTGATTCAGCTTAGCACAGATACATAAATTTAATAGGTGAGACCATACATCATGACAAGAATGTTTATACATTTCAGTATTATCCACTTAAGGGTGGCTGGCATGTTGTTATATATTAAACTTGTCTTATGGGGCTGCTGTAAAAGCATATGAAGAGAAAATTTTAGCTTGTGGTGTAAGTCTTATTTTCAATCACTGGGACAATGGCATGATGAGTTAAAGTATTCTATGTCCATTATATATCAGAAACAATTTTAAATTGCTACTTCCTGATCTTTGTAATAAGCTGAAATAATTAATTGTACTTCTATTCAGAACCTTCATAACAGGAGGTGACTATGTAATAATGCTCTTACCTCAAGTTCAAATAAGAAATGCAATGTGATTTTGACAGCTACGGTCTTAATCATGAAATTTTACCTATGAGATTTTTGTAGCGTTGATTTACGATGGATTATTTCTAATTCTTTCTTTTAGGTACACAAGAAAATTCTTATCAGTGAGAACTTGTTGAAGTAAACACCAAACTTTGGTCTTTAGGGAACTCTAGAATAGAGTGGATTCTAGGTACATTATTATGCATATGTCACATTTAGCAGAAAAATATTCAGTGAATGCCCACAAGGCCATCTCTATTCCTGATGTAACTACTATATAGAGAATAGATTTATGGTATTAAAATCTTTTAAACTAAATATTTCTTAAAATTCTGCTAAGCATTGTTTTCAGATTGACTAAACACAGTCTTATCATGACAGCTGTAAAAATTTTGAAACAAAGCAAATGCCTGATTTTCCAGTGACTCAGAGACTGACAGAGGAGTTGTTCAAACCCTGTTGTTCTTAATCTCTTGCTCTGTGCTTTGACCAATTATTCAGCTAAAAGATGAGACAGCAGATGTGAGTCTGAGACAGAAAGACTGAAGGCTAAATTCATCACTGAGTGTTTAAAAAAAGAAGGTTTGAAGACTTCCTTTTTTCATGAATTTCTTATTAACTGTTTCTCTATGAATAAAGTCAAATATAACAAAAGCTCCTAATTGCCTCACACCTTGAATGAAAGTCTTATATGTGTCCCAAAAATTCTGAAACTTTTGACATGAGATAATTACTTTCTACACAATTGTACAGAAAGGAATTATCTCATGTCAAAAGTTTCAGAATTTGGGGGATATATATATATATATATATATATATATATATATATATATCTTCTCACCCAATTTTTAAGAAGTAAGCACACAAAATTTAAAATTTACATTGAAAGTGACTCATTTACATTCAGTCCTATTAGAATGTAATATGTAAGGATACTTGTGTCTTTGTTGTACATTTAAATTTGTAACACTTGCAAGTACTTGCATTATAAGTTCTTGGAGAAAAAATAGAGCTATTCATTTCACAAGGATAAGAATGTATAAAGTGCTTAACAACCATGATTATATTACATCTATAATTTCATTTCAATATATTTGATTACTATTAAGTATAATGTTAAACAAATGTTATATTTAAAAATCACATATACTGATGATAATATGTATAATAATGGAAAGCCTGAAAATATAAGATCACAAAGAGTAATATAAGAGCAGTCATAATCAAACCTCACATTCTAGCAAGATGACAGGCAGACCAATTACCTTTATAAATGTTGTAACAGTACACAAATAAAATGGATCCACATTTCCTCTTTATGTACATAAATAAGTTTTGCCAACTGTCACTCTTACAAAGGACTTCTATCTTGAATTTATAAAGAATTGAAAAAAATCAAGCCCTCCAAATTCAAAGACCCATTTCAAAAATGGGCATCTGAGATGACTACCCAGTTCTCAGATGAAGAAACACAAATGGAAAATAAATATATGAAAAATATTTAATATCACTGGTCATTGGAGAAATGAAAATCAAAATAGCACTGAGATACCATCTCACTCCAGAAAGACTGATTAACATAAAGAAATCAACAAATAATAAACGCTGGAGGAGATACGGAGGAAAAGGAACCCTTCTACCTTGCTGGTGAGAGTATAAACTGGTACAATCACCTTGGAAATCAGAGTGAAGACTACTCGAAAAATTAGGATTAGAGGTTCCATTCACACCAACTATTCCCCTCTGGGTGTTTTCCCAGAAAAATAAAAAAAAATCATACCACAGTGATATATGTATACTATAGTTTATAGCAGCACAATTTTTAATAGCCAGATCTTGGAAACAATCCCAATGCCCATCAACTGAGAAATGGATAAAAAAGTTGTGGTATTTTTATGCAATGAAATACTACTCAGCTATAAAGAAGGATAAACTAGAGGTTTTCATAAATAAATTGATGCAACTAGAGACCACACTCATAAGTGAAATAAATCAGATTCACATGTGTAACACCAAATTGTCTCACTAGTGTAAGAAACTGAAAGTAAATAAGATTTAAGTTACAATAGAAATAGTGAAAACCTCTTGGGTGGAAACAAAAAGCTAAATAAAACAAAAGCCACAGAACTGAAGGCATCCAGGAGAGCATCACTGATTCTCTCCATTTTAATGCATCTTATGAGGAAAAAGGAGAAAATTCTAGGTCCTGACAAGGTAGGAAATCATTATGAGATGCTCTAGAAATGGACTCCTAAAGGTGATTGTCTCAAGAGAAGCACAAATTATGAAACCAGAAAATTACCCAAAGAAAGAGTCAGAGAGGGAAACTTATGAAAGGAGAAAATAGCGTTAACAAACAATTTCCAGTGACAGACATCAAATTGTATCTAGAATCCTCTCTATTCTAGAGTTCCCCAAAGACTAAAGTCTGGAATCAACTTCAACAAGTTCTCACTGGTGAATATTTTCATGTACCTTAGATAAAAATATTAAAAATAATCCATCTTAAATCAAAGCCACAAAACCCCCACAGGTGGAGTTTCATTATTGAGATCATAATTTTCAAAATCACACAGAATATGAAAGTTCAGGCATCATGAGCACTTACAAACAGAAACAAGCATATTGACAACAAAGTGGCCAAGATTCCAGAAGCAATAATCAGATTAGATAAAGAAATGATAGGAAGATGGTGGTTTTATTAATGAAAAATACTAAGATTTTCAAAAGACTTTCTAGAGTGCACACAGTAAAGTTTGATTCACCAGGAGAAAATAGCAATTTTTCTTTCCTTTCATCTGCAGTGTTGTACTTCAAACCCAGGACCTCATGCATGCTAGATCAGCAGTCCACCACTGGGCACAGTGCCAGTCTCCAAAACGCTAATCTTACTTCACTACAATACCATAACTTCAAAAGTGTAAAGCCAAAGGTAAAAGAAACACAAGGAGAAACAGATACATCTATAGATCGTGGGCTCTGTCTTTAATGCACCTGTCTTGAAATTGATTGTGTTTGGACTATTGGGTTCTCACAGAGTCCGTGATGAAAATGAAAAACAGGAATTTCTGCCGTAAAGCATTATATCTATCTTGAAAAGATTTTCTGGTTTGAAAAAATATATGAGGAGATATCAGGGATTATGAGAAAAAGGTTTGACGAGACTAGTATGGCGCTATGCCTTCGAAACAGAGCACCATAGAAGAGTAATTGAAACTTGAGGGGATAATTTGTCACCCAGGAAGACGTGTCAGTGCAAATAGATGCTGCCATGGCGGTTACTAAAAATATACTGAAACAATAGAAGGGAAATGACGGCCAACTGATCTGGAGTGTTTGTTTGTGGGTGCTGAGCCAGGCGGATGGGAGAGAAGCTGAGCAGAGGAGGCAGCACGACCACAGCAGGTGACAGATGTGCCCCTCTGCCTCGGGGTTCTGACTATCTGCGCCCAGTTTCCTTAATGTAGAGGCTGCACAGTATTGTCTCAGGAAACGAGCAATTTGGAACACTTGCATTACGGAGCAAAGGTGACTGCTGTCCATTTTTCTGCCTTCTCTTGGGGATTGTAATTGTCCATGAACCAACTCTGTACTCTATTCTTGCGGATGGTGAGAAAGCAATATGCATGGACGCTTACTGCACCTGGCCTGCTTTGTCCACGACGCAGCACGCCCATCACCGAATCAATTTATTTGGCAAAAAAGAAAGAGTGTATGTGGGGAGCAGATAAGCAGGACTGGAAACCAAAGTCTCAATTCCACCTGCCAAAGATAGGATTTAGCAGTACTAATGGCTTAAATATTGGGAAAGGGGGGCTGGAGATGTAGCTCAGTGGCACAAGCACCTGCTTGGAAAGCACGAGGTTATGAGTTCAATCCCTGGTACAGAAAGAAAGAAAGAAAGAAAGAAAGAAAGAAAGAAAGAAAGAAAGAAAGAAAGAAAGAAAGAAAGAAAGAAAGAAAGAAAAAAGAAGCAAACAAAGAAAGAAAAAAGAAAGAAACAATAGAAAAAGAAAGCTGGAGGTGAAGTGAGCAGTGACCTGCACATCTGTTATCAAGCATTCTGAGGCATGTGTCCAGAAAATAGTGGCTTTAACATCATCTATTGGTGTTTTCAGCACCATGACATTTAGAGGTCACCCGTGGGACAGATGTGCAGATTCAAGGGAAGAATTGGTAGTTTTGACAATAATAACCTTCAAGTCTCTGAAAATAACCCAGGCAACCGCTATCAACTTAACCCATGCATTAGAAATGTTACCTACCCCAGAGCTATTTGGAGACTAAGATCCTCAGCTGTATGACCTCTTAAGTGAGTTATTTTTTAAAGTCAACCAAAACCAAGTAACTAAAAGCTAGTAAAGATGGAAATTTTGTGCAGATTTTCCTCCCAGTTTGAAATAGAAAATAATGCTTCAAATATTCACCTCTAAATTTCAACCTTTCCCCAAGCTAACAATGTGCGATGCGTCTTCACTGAGGATCCTGGTAGTGGGAGAGACACTGCTCCCTGCAAGGCACATGGTCATAAGAGGAATTACAGACCCTACGGTGTGCAATCTTGCTAAGTTTGGTTACCACATTTAATTATTTTTTAATGATAGTTTGTGCATCTTAGCATGGATTTATCAACACGGTACCAGATGGTAAGTTGAGAGCATTTATATATAGAACAGTGCCCTGGACACTGAAGTAAACTTTTTCCTTTCAAGTCGTGTCCATAAATAAAGTCCTAATTACTTAGAATGTATTTTCTGACTGTATTATAGCAATTAAGGCTTGGTAACAATTCATGTAAAGCTACACACATTTTGAAATTTAAGACATCTTCTATTTAACTCATAGTACAAAGAAGCACTCATAATGGTAATGTATACGAATTGGTATTAGATGATAGCATAGAAAATGTTGAACACAGATATTTTAAATATTTTTAGGAGAGAGAGAAATGAATAGCCATTACTGTACTTTGGGAATTTGCTTTAATGCTAAGAAAAGTGCACAATACTCCCTAAGGGAAAGACTGACCAGTTATATAAACATAGACTCTTGGGCAGCACAGGGAATGAGGGATAGACAGATAGATGGGCGGATGAGGGTGATACAGCAGTGTGGGTTGTGTGTTTAGCCAGTTTTCCTCATTTCCTAAGCTGAGAGAAAACTGACAGTTTGAGGATCTTTGAGGCGCAGTTAGGTCTTGTCAATGCTGGGGTACTGACAGTGCATACGCTAGGAGTATGAATAATCATGTTGTATACACACCCCACCACACTACCCAAACCCGCAGTACCATCCAGCTTCCAGTGGGCTCCAGTTTCAAAATTAATTGACATGGTTCCAGTAGGCTGGTGGTTGCATGTGTAGACAGGAGCAAATGGAAATCCTCTCTGGAGACAGTTACCAGACTAAGCTCTGAAGTATGTCAGTAATCTTTTAAAATAGTGTTATACCAGTGGTAATGTAAGTCATCCATGGGGTAGAGAGCAAGACAGCACACAGGAAAATTAGTAAAAACAGTAAGTGTTCTATAGAAATAAATCAATAGAGCTGCATACATTGGAGTTATCACAAAGATGAAAGTTCTCAGTACCAATTCATTTAAAAATTACATAAAATTGGAAAATTTCTAGACCATCTTTCAAAGTTAAACTCAAAACAAAACCTACCATGTAACTACTAAAATTTTAAGTGTTATTGGAAGAAAGAATTCCTTTCAGGGAATATGGATCTTTTGAGAGAACAGAAAAAGTTCCTAAATTAGGTACTGAAAAAATACACATATATATAACACTATGAAGACACTAAAGTTGTTGAATTGTATACTTCAAATGAACAGAAACATTAATCATATCTTCAAAGGAAGGATAGCTTAATATGTAAATTATATTAGTTACTCAAGAAAAAAATTTCAGTTTTGGACAAAAATGTATGGGAAACAAAAGGAAACAAACACAAGACTTTCAAATTCTGTATTAATACCATGTGACATGTTTAATTAATAGAACAATCAGAAAAGAACAGTATGAAAAGAATTATGAAAACTTTTCATTTTATTCAAGTGTATAGAAACAAAGAAATGAAATCAAAGTAAGTAAATGGTACCCATTGATGTTTAAAATATAATAATCATTATTTCATTGGTTATAGTTTAGAAAATAAAAGCATTTCGAAAAATAGAAAATCTGTTAATGAAATTTATATCCTTAAGGAACTTAAGAAGAAACACTATCATCACATTTAAACCTAAATTATAACTGCTTGATGAAATGCAACTTCTACTGTGAAAAAACGATAAATAAAAGTAATCAAATACCTAAAATAATTTTCAAAGTTTAGTCTCTCAGTGAAGATAATTTCTTCAGACAAATCATAATTTTTTTTTTTTTGGTACCAGGGATTGAACTCACGACCTTGCGCTGGCCAGGCAGGCGCTTGTTCCACTGAGCTAAATTTCAAAAACTTAGAGGAAGTATATTCATTGACTCAAAAATACCTTAAATTTTTTATTTAAAAAAAATAAAAAGAAATGATACAAAATTTAAAAAATAATAAGAAATTAACACTAATCACTATATTTCATATCTTTATGTTAGAAATAGTTGTTCAGGTTACAAGATTTAGGCACAAAAAATGATCACATAGTCAATGAAAGCACAAACTTCTTTTAGATGAACTAACAGAGATTAGTAGTATAGCTAGTGACACAATTTCTAATAGCTAAATCTTGGAGGAAAACCAAATGCCATCGACCATGGGATGAATAAAAAAAGATGTAGTGTTTTTATAAAATGGAATATTACTCAGCTATAAAGAAGGATAAACTTGGGGCTTTTATAGGTAAATGGAGGCAACTTGAGACCATACTCATAAGTGAAATAAATCAAGCTCACATCTGTAAATTTTTTATTGTCTCCCTAGTGTTAAAAAGAACCCTGAAAGAGTAATAAGATCCAAAATGTACAATAGATACTGTGATAATGAAAGGGTAAGAAAGTGCTCAAAATGATAAAAAGTTATATAAATTAAAAAATATTACAAAATATTTAATTTTAATAATTCTTACCAAATAACCCTGATATTCTAGCTTCACAAAAATTATAGCTATTAAAAACTATGTAAAGTTATAAAGAATAATAACATACTGTCTCTCTTGGTACAGGAGATTTACCAGCGTTGAAAATGCCACAAAACCCAAATTCTTCAGAAAAAAAGACAAAAAAATTACCAAGCACTAATCAACCCACTCTGGAAAATACTAATTTTATGTCACAACAATAAGTATTATCCATGTAAAATATTTTTAAAATACCAAGATACTATTAAATATGATGGTAATAAATAAAACCCAAGCTATAGATCTCTATGTAAAAATATGAAAGGTAAATGAAATACATTGAAAATATTTAATTAATTTGAAAGACATGTATCACAGTAATGGAAATTATACCATGTTGAAGATATTAAGCCAGCTTACACTAATTTAAATATTTAAAGCAAGTGAAGAATGATATGAAATACACAGATATTAGTGAAAGAGCAGCAGTCTAAAAAGAGCCAGAATCAGAGAAACAGATTTTAAAATTATCAGATAGGTAATTAAAAATAGTTTTGTTTGGTGTCGTAAAACTAATTTAAAAAGCAGAAAAACAAATGAATGAATGGGTAACTAAAGCACAGAAAAGCCAGGAATATAAATCGGCGGCACAAGTGGCCACCTGGCAAGAGTGAGGTCATGAGTTTGATCTCTGGTACAGAAGGAAAGAAAGAAAGAAAGAAAGAAAGAAAGAAAGAAAGAAAGAAAGAAAGAAAGAAAGAAGAAAGAAAGAGAAAGAAAGAGTGAGAGAGAAAGAAAGAGATAAAAAGAAAGCAAGCAAGAAAGAAAGATAATGAGAAAGAAGGAACTATAATATACTAAAGAGTATAAAGATAATGTTAGATGTAAAGCTCTATCAATTTAAAAACATTTGGTTTTTAATCAGCAGATTTGAAAAAAATGCTGCAGAATTTAAATGATAAAGGGAATGAAACAAAACAAAGAAACATCTCAGAAATGAGCTATGATTTCAAAGGACATCATAGTGAATAAGTGAAGAAGAAATAAAAGGAGAGGAGAGAGGGATAGAAGGGAAAAGGGAGCATTTGAAGTACCGATATTTGAGAACTTTCCAAAGTTAATGAAGACATGTAACCAAAGGTCCAGAAAACCAGGAAAATGCCACACATGATAAGCACTACAATTACCTATTTCAATGAATGTAACATTTAAAATTTAGGAAACCACTGGTGGAGAGAGACGCCAGAGGGAAACACACCTTACATATTGAAAACTGAGCATAAAAATTGCAAGAAACTTTCTATAGGAAATCATACAACAAAGGAGGAATGGGCTGATATATTTAAACTGGTAAGGAGAAAATCATCACCCATTTAGAATATGTATCCGCAAAAACTATTTATCAAAATATCCTAACAGACACGTGTTGCAGAAAAGTATAAAGGAGGTTTTTAGATAAAAATGATAAAATGTAACTCAGAAACTCAGCTCTATATAAAAAATGGAAGGGCATAAGAGAAAGAATAAATTACATGTAATTATTATTCTTAGTTGATTGAAAATTTCGTTGTTTAACCATTTAAAATAATTCTTGACTTGACTATATCTGGGTAGGTTAAGTGAATGATGTAAGCAGCCTAAGGATGGGAAAGAGGGACTGGAAATCCCATATTATGACGTCCCTACACATCAAGTGAAACAGCGTATGATTATTTGAGCATGGATTTAAATTAAGTAAAGCTATGCTTTGCACTATGTATGATCTTTTAGAAAAAGTGCAGTAGATATAAACAGGATGCTATAGTTTGGATCTGAAATATCCCTTCTACTCAGACTGATAAATATGAAGGTTTAGTGTCCACCCTCTGTTACCACTAGAATGTCATGGATTAACATCTATTTATGCTTAGTGTTATCGTGGACCCTATTTGTATTAAAATAGTTTCAAGAAATATATGTCAGCTATTAAAGATTTTATAAAGTCAGTTAAATGAGCTCTCTGTATTTTAATTCTTTGGTGTTTCAGTTATATAAGATTTTATGTTATAACTTATATAAAATAATGGAGAGTTTTTATGTCTAGATCATTCAGGCAAGATAACTAAGAATGAGCTGAATATAGACAAATAATGAAAATTAAAACTGAAAATAAAAAAAATAAAAGCATCCAAGACTGAAATAGGAAATAAAGAAATAAAAACAAATATTATTATTAAAATGTTTTCATATAGTAAATATTATTTTGAACAATATTAATTATTTAGTCAGTTTGTTCAGATATACAACTGTAGAACACATTTTCTTCTTGAATTCTCATGAAATATTCAATAGGAGAGACTACATTCTGGGCAATAATACACACATTAATTCTTTTAAAATAATAGAAATTATACAAAGTATAGACTTAGACCACAGTGGATTTGAGTAGGATGAAAACAGAAATATTTTAAAATATTTGAAGATTAAAGGACTCTGCTTTAAATACTCATGAGTCAAAGATGTCTTAACAGTAATAAAAAGAATGTTGATTTAAAAATGAAATGCGTCTTCAAATGTGGTTTACGTGGTCCTTAGAGACTTATAGCAGTAACTACACACGTTAGAAAGTACGGAGAACTGAAACAACCCAAAACTCCAAGTTCAGAAACTAAAGAAACTAATTTCAAACTAAATCAACAGGAGAAAAAAGAAAATCAATCATAAATTCATGAAATTTACAACAGGAACGCAATGGAGAAAATTAGTGAAAGGCAAATGTATTCCTTGGAAAACGTGGATCAAGCTAGCAAATCTCTAAAAATACTGAGGAAAAAAATAAAATGTACCTATAAATGACTGAGATCACGATGAGAAACTATACAGATCTTGCAAAATCCAAAAGTAATTACGGAAATGTGTGTGTGTGTGTGTGTGTGTGCATGGAAATTAACAAATTAGCTTACACCAATTTCTTTATAAAAAATAAACTGCCTCAATTTTCCCAGTATCTCTTAATTTGAGTAGTTTTATATCTATTAAGAAAATAGAGGATCAGTGTAAAAATTCTTCTCCAAAGAAATCTATGAAACCAAATCACTTCACTTGTAAATTCTACTTATTATTAAAATATAAGAAGAACACCAATTCTACACCACCTTTTCTGGTGGTGAACATAGAATAGGAAAAAAAATTACTAATTAGCTTTAATGAAGCTAAAATTATCCTGCTTCAAAGTCTGCAAAGAGAGAATAAAAAATAAATGAATAAAAGGAAGTTAAGAAACATAGAGCAATATTTCTCTGTAGCTGCAAAATTGTTTTAGGAAATATATTTGAAAAGTATTTAAAGTCATTACAGGTTTGTTTGTTTTTGCACCCCTAGGCTCACAGGCTAACATAATGTTTTACAAACTACAACCCTCATGTTAACAGGCTGAAAACACTAGGCATTTGGGGAAGGATTTGATAGTATTGAACAAGCATTTATATTAAATACTGCCCCAAACTTTATAATGAAAGGACATTTTCTCAAATTGATAAGAAACATCTACAGAAAAACTACAGCTAATTTAGGTGAGAATAATGGAAAAATACCCTCTTAAACTTGGGAGCAAATAAAAGTGTTGGCCCTGCTACCTTTAGTGAAAATAGTACTAGGAGTCTTAGCCCTGCAATAACAAAAACAAAACCATCCAAATCTGAAGTAAGAAATAATACTATGCTTATTTACTTATGTAGACAATCCAAAGAAACATGTAAAAAAATCCTACTAGAAATAAAACTCAAGTTGAGCCTGACCACAAGAGTACAGTGTCAATATTCAATAAACACTTTGAATTTCTATAGACACACAGATTCTGCAACTTGAAATATCACACCACTCACAGTTACACAAAAAAGTAAAATAGAAAATTAAGGTGAAACATATGAAGGATTTCAAAGTTTTACTAAGAAAAAGTCTTATGAAAATCAGGCACAAGACAAGGATGTTCATTATCACCACTGCTATTCAACATAGTACTGGAAATAGTAGCCAGAGTAATAAGACAGGAAAAAGAAATAAAAAGAGTAAAGATAGGAAAAGAGGAAGTTAAATTATCATTATTTGCAGATGACATGATACTTTACATAGAAGACCCCCAAAACTCTCCTGAAAGACTCCTAGATATAATTAACAAATTCAGCAAGGTAGCCAGATACAAAGTCAATATACAAAAATCAATAGCATTTCTATACACTAACAACAAAAGTACTGAGAGAGCAATAAGAGAAACTACACCCTTTACACTAGCATCCAAAAAAATGAAATACTTAGGAATTAATCTCATGAAAGAAGTAAAAGAGCTATACAGGGAAAATTATAATACCCTGAAAAAGGAAATTGAAGAGGACCTCAGAAAATGGAAAGAC
>PVJX010015208.1:0-43105 GCA_004027295.1 Dolichotis patagonum
CTCATAGGGTCACGGATGCTGAGAAGTCCCACAGTCTGTTTCCCAGGTGTTAGAGACTCTGAAAAACCAGCGAATACTACCACCAGTCTGAAGCCCAAGAGCAGAGGTGACTATGGGAAATCATTCTGTGGGTAGAAATGAAATGTCTTAGTTCAAGCAGTGTGACAGATTACAGTGGTAAATTTTTGTTCCTCTACCTAGTATTCTACTGTTTATCCTCAATGTATTGGATGACATCCATCCACATTAAAGTGAGTAATTGAGTTTACCAAATTCAGATTCAAATGTTACTCTCATCTGGAAATACCCAGAAATAATGTTTAATTTTGGTGCCCATTGTTGACTTAAGATGATAATTAAAAATTATCTGGATGTGATGCTGCATGATTATAATTCCAGAACTCTGGGAAACTGAGGCAGGAAGAAAACAAGTTTGAGCCAAGCTTGGACAGTTTAGTGATTTAAATAGAATACAACTCAAAATAAAAATTTTGGTTACAGTTTGGGGATGTAGTTTAATGCAAATATTATTGGCTAACCTCCAGTATCACAAAACAAAAATGTGGCGTAAAATTAACTGTCACAGTTAGTACAGTCATAAACAAAAGTTCTAGGTGATGGAATATGAGTAGGAGATAATTAGAACATTGATACTGAGGACTTCCTGTATAAGGAGTTCTGTATTTCTTTCCTACCAGACTGATGCAGTAAGCACAGTTGACATTGAAAGCCACAGTGCTTGTAATGGTTTATATCTAAACGTCTCCCCAAAGTCTCATCCACTGGTACATGGGGCTTTGGGAAGTGAATAGATCATGGGTGTGTGATCCTGGATTAATTCAGTGACTGGCTGACCATAACTCTGGCTGTGGATGATGGATTTCCTGAAGAAGAAAGACCCAGACTTCTGGTGGGTGGCTCCAACCAATAGGCTTGTAGCTTGGATGTAATAAAAAGGGAAAGAAGCAGGAAGTCTCTATGCTTCCTGCCTGCTGTTCTATGGAGTATTTATCCTCTGATAGACCCCTCTGCCATGCTGCCCTGCATTGGAGTTAGCTGACCATGGACTGAAACTTCTAGAAACTGTGAGTCAGAATAAACCTTTTCATCTTTAACTTGTGGTTGTTGGGTATTTTGTCCCAGTAACAAGAAAGTAAAACAATGTTGTGGATGGTAGAGTCACTATGTGAAAGGTACCCAAATCTCTGAGTCAAATATGGGAAGACAGACATATTGTAAGGTTATTATTATGTTTTTACATGAGCAAGAATTAAGCCACAGAGATCCTAAATTTTATTCATAAAAGTGGTTAGTGTTAATTCACTAAATCTCATATACTGTCTCCTTGTCCATATGTAGTATCATCAAAATCTCAACACTTAAAGAGTCTTAAATATTTAAATTCAGTGTACAAGAAAATGTGCATTGAAGAAAATTTGTATTTTTTGTAATTCCATATATTTGTTTTTTAAAATTTAATCAAAAGGTTTATTATAATTGTGACACATTAAAAACAGGGATAAAAGTGTTAGAGAGATTATGACACCTAACAAGACAGGGAAAAGCAGGAAAATATTCCTATTGTAGGATATATGAATAGAAAACTCAAAGATATAGGTTTAAAGTCTAATAAAAGCATTTCTCAATAAAGTAATTGTGAATTGCCCTGCATTTCCAGAATGAAAGTTTTTTTGAGAAAAAAGTAGTTTAAATGTGGACCTCTATTCATTCATTATATACACATTGTAGGTGTACATTAAGACCTGACAGTAAGTAGATATGTTATAAACCCTGTTAAGTGAATCTGTAAGTTTCTAACACTCAAAGTCTCTCAGCCTAGTCATTTTAATGCTCTGAGTGAATGTAAACACATCTTAACACAACAAGAGCTGTCATCTTAAGCATCTAACAAATTCTGCCATTTTCAATGCATATTCTTAAGCATTTACAAAACTGTTAATACAGCTAACCACCCAAAATTCCTAAAGGTTGCACCAAGTCTGGCATCAATGTCTTATGTCAGAGTTTAAACAATCATTTTGGACTTTTTAAAGGTAATTCTAAAAGGCTGGAGGATGGAGGCACAAGTTGAGAAGGGAGTTGACAGTGACAGAGGAAGGGGAAAGTGACTATAAGAAATCAAATAGAGAAAAAAATACAACAAAGATTACCCTTTATACAAGTCATGAGATCTAGCTAAAGCAGCTCAAGTCTGCTACATCTATGGTGTTTACCAATCAGCCAGAACTCCCTGGGACCCTAGAGTTCTGGGCCATGTTTACAATGGTTCTTCAGGAATTGGTGATTGAAAAAAAATTAAAGACTTTTTATCACCAGATGTTGTATATCTCATTTTTACATTACAGACTGCAGTGAGGTTACTGATTAAGAAACCATATTAGTGAAGCCTTTGGAGATTTTTCAGTCATTGGTTTAATGAGATATAAAACCATCAGTCAGTAGGTTGAGTTTATTCTGAGAGTCTGTTGTGATGCAGATATAATTATAGCCACAATTTAGATGAGCACATTATTAGCCAAAAGGTGGTGTGGTGGATTGGGGGCATCAGACCACCTGTCATGAATTACCACCTTAACCTTCCCTTCCAATGACAAAGGAATGCCCTCCAAACAAACAAAAATCCACAGGAAATTCTCATTCTAAAAAGGCAAGGGAAAATGGTACCTGTAGCTAGTCACCTATCTCCTTTTACTTTACTATTGGAAATGTTAGGAAACTTGGGCTGTGTGTGTCAGAAATGAGTCAGTGCATTCAGGTCCAATGCATTGATTCTTTTTGGCTTATACACTATACCAGTCTGAAGTTTCTTTTACTTTATTAGCATTTCTTAAAAGGCATTTTTTAAAAATGCCTTGTGGCCCAATGTGGCCATTTTTGAGGCTATGCTTCAATACAAAAGGAGATTCTAGATCTTGTGCTAGGGATAAGCCCCTTAAAGTTCATAAGGATGAATGCGCAACTACATGAATAGACTAAAAATCACTGAGCTGCACATTTTAAAGTGGTAAATTTTATGTTAAATGAATTATACCTTAATAAAATTCTTATTTAAAAATTAATGATGGCTGGGGATTTAGCTCAGCGGCATAAGCGCCTGCCTTGCAAGCAGGCAGTCGTGAGTTCGATCCCTGGTACCGATAAAAAAAAAAATTAATGATGAAGAATTATAGTCCTTAGACTCACTTCACTAACCAGTGCAACAAGATGTATGTAGACCAAAAATACCTTCCTTACAATGGATCTGGGTGCAGATGAATATCACCTGGGCTTGAATGCTACTCCAATGAGTATCATTTCACTAAAGGTTGGGAGAAACACAAAACCCCACATACAAATACAGTTATGGCTCCAGAGGAATTAAAACAACACAACCACATGTTACAGGCATTGGACAACTTCCACTGATTTTTGTTGTTGTTGTTGTTTGTTTGTTTGTTTGTTTGTGTTTTTGATCTCAGAACCTTCCTAAGGAGCTATATTCCCAGCCCACTCCCCATTCATATTTATTTATTTGTTTGTTTTTAAATTTGAGACAGGGTCTTCCTGAGTTGCTCATTTGAAGTTGAGATCCTCTGACATCAACCTCCCTAAGTGCTTGGACTCCAGCTGGGTTCTACCATAACCAGCTATCAGTGCTTACTTCTTCAGGGACTAAGAGGGTACCAGAACAAGCACAGTGGAGCTTTTATTTGTAGAGCCGAATTTGGTGAAAAGTCACTCAATAAGTTATTTAGTTCCAGAAATTATTGTCCAGAAAAGAAAAGTCAAAGTTGGGCAGAAATTAAAATCTCCAAGCCTATAAAACTGCAGTGAGTACAGTGCTTCAGTGTGATGTATTTTGTCTCTCAAACAAAATGATAGGGTAATGACTGAAGTTTTACATGATGCTGTTAGTCCTGGAAATTATACTGCTACACAGAGAGTCCATGTGTTGCTAGTAATTATACTGTAAATACTGTCACTTCCAAAATACTTATCTTTCAAATGTATTAGGAATATGAAATTCTGGATATGAACATTTGGATATGTTATAGCATCTGTCATTAATTTTTGGAATAATCACATGATACTGTGTATGAGTTTGACTTTAAAGCATTCAATGTATGCTGTGGTCTGAATTCATAGAGCCCTTCTAAGTTCAAGTGAGAATATTAGGAGGGAAGGGCTTGAGTGCTCTGACCCAGGGAAGGGACAGATGTCCTTACCTAGGAGCCACCTCAACATTTCCCCCTCACTCTCTACCGCAGAAAGACTCGGCTTTCCTTTTTCCTGCAAGATTCATCAAGCAGGCGCAATGTTCCTCAGCAGACAACAGATGTGCCGGCACCTTGATGTTGGGCTTCCCAGCCACCAAAATTATAAGACGGACTTCTATATGTAAACTATTTAATAGGTTCTTCTTTGCATATTATCTCATTTAACCTGCCTCAAAACTGCCGTGGGAGGAATAATTCATCATATTTTAACATGTAAGAAAATTTAACATTTACAAAATTCACTGATTTCCTGTTTATAATCAGTGAGCACACAGCTGATAGCGCGTTATTATTTTGTTGCTCCCAAGTCTGCAGTCAATGTTCACTTTTTTCCATGCTAGCATTTAAAGCATTGTAAAGATTATTTATGATGGTCCTTTTATTCTGCTTCAAACCCTTATGTTAAATGTAAAGAGATTGTACAGATTATTATAAATCTTTCTGAATAACCATGGGAAAATAATTTTCCTCTCTTCTATGTTTATGTAGAATAGCACAGTCTGCTAGAACATCGCTTTGTGCAAAGCATTTAGTTTAGTATCTATCTAAATCTAGCATCACTCAGTCGTTGTTAGGCATTATTAAAACCAGTAATAATTCTCTTAAGGCCACTAAACCAGATTCCTAATCCTAATTATTATTTTTGTACAATATATATTACTTTATACCATATATAAATATATATATAACTAAATACAGCTTTGTCTGTATATCCTAAGTGCACAGCACACTGTTAGATGGTATATAAATAATATACATTAAGTTACATAAATGTATAAACAAAGCTAGTAATAAAGTTAACAGAATGATTCAATCCAGGAATCTGAAATTGTGCTTAATCAAAATCAGAAATTTCTTTACAGTGTAGATAACTCCTTTGTATGATTACAACCATAATATTTTTAAATCCTATATTCAATTGTTGTTTTACTTTTCTTAAAGCATGGATTTTTCTATGGTAACATCACTGGGCTTGGATGAAGGAAAGTACTACAAGTAATTCACACCTAATGGAAAGGGTGATAGATAGATATATGATAGATCAATGATAGATGGATTGATTGATTGATTGATGAAGCACGTTAATTTTTTATTCTGTGCCCGACACAAGTTTTCATCATTGAAAAGTGTTAATTTATTTTTCCCATGAAATTGATGTAAGCTGAGTCTTACTATTCAATTCTATAGTTGGTTAAACTGAGACAGAAATTACCCAAGGTACACACAAAGTAACCGTTACACCTAGGATTCAAACTCAGAATCAATATGCCTTCAACTGCTCTTTTCACAGAATACAGCATTTTTGGTCTCATTTCTCCAACACATTTTGGGAACTGGCACAAATGACATATGCAGCTGGTTTAGGGAACAGTGACTAGATTGTAATTCTTCAATTTGTTTTCTTGCTTTCAAGTGCAATGACACAATAACCTTCTTCTCTTTTCTCCCAATCACTTTTCCAAGAGCCTTACATGCATCAAACACTTAGGCACAGCTTTGACCAGTTCCTTAAGTATAGAAATGCAGAAAGTTCTAAGAATTTTTATAAGCACCTTTGAAAGATGAGTATTAGCTTCTATGATATAAAATCAAACTGTGTGCTTATAACACTCCAATTTTATGTCTGATGCAATCACATGATTATTGAAAACTGCATACGAACTTATCCATTATAGGAAAATACTGAAATTAACTGGTTCATTATTTTCTGGAATTCTTTTAAAAAACTCCTCTGTGAACTTCTGCATTCAGTCCAGTGTCTGAAAACAGGTCTGCATGTAATTCTCATTTAATAATCAGATGTTTGTTTGTTTCAACTGATCTAAAATATTCTGTACCAATTTCCTATTTCTTCTGGATATTTGTGATAAGCTCTAAGGCTTCACATTATGATTTGTATAGATATTAAATTATTCCTTTAGTTTAAATGACACATAATCATATGATGTTACTGGGCAACAACTATCATTGCATGATTATGAGTTTCATTCATTATTATAAATTTCATCATACAAGACAACCTTTTAATATATAGGTTGAAACTCTTTAAACCTGTAATTAGAGTAACAGGGAAGACTGCAAATTTGCCATATATTTTTTTTAACCAACAAGTAGTCTCATGAAAAATTCAGATTAAAAAAGAAAAGGGTGTGTTTGGCTGGTGTGATGTTGCTACAGCTTTATCCAACGTGTTTAAGTGGTATTTGCTTGGACCTTAGCTATCAGCGAACACTGAAGCCATCTGTTATGTTTGTGTGAGGATAAACTCGCTGAAATATCTGACCTGAAGTTCCCAGTACTGACTCTTTAAAATCAGCCTTTTAGTTGAAACATAGCACCAGCTCACATCTCTGGAACGTGGTCATATTTCACAGTTCACCAACCAGGTGAATTCTGGACAACATTTCTGCGGGTATTTCTCCTTTCTTCTAGCCCTTCTTTAACAGAAATGATGTAACCCCTGGTCTTAGAGTGGTAGGATAAATGAGACTACTTTAAACACAACTAAGTTAAAAGTTAAACTTTATGTAAATCTATCACTTTTTACATTCAATAAGCCACAGATCCAAATTAAAACAAACTCAAACACCCTACCAGTGAAACACAACAGTCAAAATCACCTCTTCACATCATTTCGAAGTGAGTTTTAAAAAAATTTTCGTAGCATGACTACCAATTCGTTCTAAGCAATGCTTGTAAAAGAAGTAATGTTCGCGCTACTGTGAAATTCTCAGTATAGGTCTACATATGAAACTAGGACAAGCATTGGACCTCAATAGACTAGTAATTCAAGTTAACTCTGTAATGTTTGTTTTCTAGACATTTTCCAGAAAGTGATTATATGTTTCAATATGCTTTAAACTGGAATATTCACTTTTATATATTAAATTTTTGGTGCCTGCTGTATATATTATAACTCTACAAATGTCAAAACATTTTCTGTATTGGTAAAATAAGAAATACAAAAAGGGATAAGACCTGTGAGAATCATTTGAAATATGATTAAAATGAGAATACGGAGGGATTATAAATATCAGTGCCACACTTGAAATGTTTGAAAAATAATTGTTTAACCATTGAGATTTATGAGATGAAATAGTGACATGATTCATCCTCAAGAAAATACTAGTTGATTATAACCATAACCAAAGGATTTAGAGAAGAATACCCACACTTTGGGAAGATACCACAAGGAGGAGTTGCTGGGTCAAATGCCATTTCTAGTTTTAATTGAAGAATCTTCACACTGATTTCTGTAGTGGTGGCACTACTTTACATTCCTATCAACAATGTACAAGGGATCCTTTCCATCTGTGACCTCACCAACATTGTTATTGTTTGATTTCTTCAAATAATGAGCACCCTTTTTTTCTCGGCTAATATGAAATCTGGGGTTGTTGTAGAATACTTTATGAGTTCTCATAAATTCTTTAAAAGAACCCCTCCTATTTAATACCAATAGCAATTTAGTTAAAAATTAATACAATGCTTCTTTTAAGAAATGGAGTTGATGATGAAAGAGAAACTCATTCTGTCGCTGGGAAAATGAATTGACTCTTTAAACCATACAGTTATGTTGCACATACATTATAAAATGTTGTGCATTGTTTTATTTTTGCTTTTTGAAGTTTCATTTGGTAAAGGCACACAGCAGAAAAAAATCGTTTATTATGAAGTTATGAGGATACATGACACTTGAGTTTAATTATATGATTCTGGGATATGCTTTCAGGGCACTGTTGGACCATTTAAAGTGTGTATTCTTCCCCAGCAACTGCAATGGATACCAAATGAATGTACTGTAATGTCCATATACTGTGTAAATGCTTAAGTAGCTTTTCTGCATAATACAACCTCTACTCATTTTAGAAAACTTCAGGGCATGTGTGTGTGTGTGTGTGTGCATGAGCATGGGGGAAGGAGAGAGGAGGAAGAGAGAGAGAGGCAGAGAGAGCAAAAATTGAGAATTTTATATTGTATATATTAGTGTATAGAATAAGTAAACTGAATTTTAAACTAGAAACGCAAAACATGGTAAGCTACAGTGTGGCTTGTGACTAACTATAAAGAAAAATGGGATAAAAATAGTGCACCAAAATAAAGAGATTCCATATACCCATTGTCAATACCTATAGAAGTATATTTCCCTTATGGTCTCTGGGATATTGTGCCTTATTTTGTGTATCAGAAATTTAGGAAAGGTAATTCAGAAAGGAAGTCATATCAACTGAGTGATGAAATAAGCAGCATTTTACATTTTCCAGTTCTCACAATGCTCAGGGACACAGAAGTGAGTCACATTGTGTTATGTATAGTGTGAACCATATAATAAGCCCAACCATCAATGACATAGGTTCAGAAAAAGATAATATCACGTTAAAAGTAATCAGGTACCACACAATTTATTTTTTGTTTTAAAATTTATTATGTGCAGGAAGTATGCATATTTCTCTAATCATCATACTTAAATATAGCAATCTTCCTTCAGAATATTAGTCAAAGTATGGAATTTCCATTAAGTAAAATCATTGTCTTTATTGGTATATTAAGAGCCGCAAAAGAAATTACACCGTTACATTCAATGTTATTTAAAATGGTAATCTCCAGAATAATTTGCTACTTACTATATCTCCAATTAAACTTTTAGAATTTTGAAGATTAAGAATAGAAAATATTTTTATAAATATTAATAACTTCTGACGCATTTTTTCCTTCTTAAAAGCAGAGTCTAGCTACTGTTCAAATTTTCTTGCTTTCTTGAAGACATGGTTTTGGAAGAAAACATTCATGGTAGAATAGCATTTTATTTAGACATTATTTACGTATATATGATAAATGACAGAGTAAAATATATTTTGTTGAAAATTTTAGAGTAATTAAATTTGTACATCATATTTAATTTCAATTCCTTCCAAATATTTAAGAAAAATTTAAATCATGTGTAAATTTTGTCCTTATACAGAAATGTCTAAAACAGTTTGGAATGGTCTTATTTTTAAAACGTATAACATATCAGCTTCAATGGTGTCTATATCATTACTCTCAGAATAGAAGGGCAAAATAAGATAATCCAGTTCTTTTTTTCATATACTGTGGGTTTTCCTTTTTTTAGACATTGATGGCACTCTACTTAAAAAAAAAAAATTACATGAAATCCTTTTCTAGTAACATTCCCAACTGTCTAGGAGGTAAGCATAAAACAGAAAAACATTCTTCTAAGATCTCTACAAATTGATCTACACATCAATATTTTTTAAAAAAATGCTTGAGAATGAATTTTTTTCTAAAATTAAATGTTGCTTAGATTTTCTTTCCTAGCAATGTCAACGGAATTTAACAGTAAAAGAGAGTGAGGCAGCACAAGCTTGTCTGAATCACGCAGCCCCCTTAGAGAAGAGCCCTCCTGGATGTAATCATGACATAAAGGAAAAGGTTAAGGCTATGAATAACATTTATTTAAACACATGTGTTGAATGTCCTTGGCAAAGTACCTCAATTCTCTCAGATAATCTATGAAGAATAAAACAGTAGCTCCTTCACTAGATAGCTGTAAACTGAAAATGAACACAATGGACTAAATGCATTGCCCACAGATTCCTATGTAGAAACTCCAGTACTAACGCGATGGTTTGAAGGTGGAGCCTCAGGAGGTAATTAGGTCTAGATCAGTCCTGAGGGTGGGATCCTTATGATGGGGTTAGAGTACTTTCAAGAAAGGAAACCAGAGTTTATTCTCTACCACGTGAAGACACAAGAAAGTGGTCCACTGCTATCTTCCTCATCAGAATTGGTTCTTCTGGCACCTCAGGCTTGCACTGCCAGCCTCCATAATTGGAATTGTAAGCCATAAATCTTTTTGCTTAAGCCATTCCGTCTATGATATTTTATTACAATGAACTGGGCTTATTAATGGAATGAGGTAATATTTGGAAGACATGACAAGATGTAGGAGGCTCCACTTTTTCAGTTTTAAGAAAAAAAGTATGTTTGTGAGATTAAATTGGAAAAGTCAATGTGTCTACGTCAGAGAAAATCATGATATTCTATCATATTTGTCAGAATTTTATTACTATATCAAAGTACCTGACACAAGCTACTTAAGAAGAACAAAAGATTTATGTAGGTTATAGTTTTGGAAGCTCAAGAGCATGACAGAGTATCTCAACTTTGTTCTGGTGAGAGCCCCCGGCAGATGGTTAGTGGCAATGATAGTATTGTATGGAGTAGTGAGAAGTCACATTGTAAGGTAGGAAGCAGAGAAAACAAGCGTGATGCTTTATAATCACCCTCTCATGAAAACTCAAAGGATCACATCACAACTACTCTTCAAGTACATGCCTTAACGGACGTAAGGACTCCCCACTAGGGAGGCATTCTCTGTCCCTGTATCTGTCTCTCCATCTCTCCATCTCTCCATCTCTCCATCTCTTCCTCTTACCTTCTGTCTTCCCTTTTCTGTCTCTGTCTCTCTCTGTGTCTCTGTCTCTCTCCCCACCTCTCTCTCTCTGTCTCTCTCTGTCTCTCTTTGTCTCTCTCTGTCTCTGTGTGTGTGTGTGTGTGTGTGTGTGTGTGTATTTCTCTTCTCATTCCAGGACTCAGACCCAGGGACTCAACCCTGACAGGAAATCTCTCTAACTGAACTACATCTATAGGCCATGCTCTGCCTCTCTGAGTCTCCACAGGATCTTCCAACACCACCACTCTGGAGACCAATCCTCCAGTCAGAACCTTTGGGCACAATCAACGTCAGAGCCATAACACCCACATCCTAGATCACTGGCTTAGTGACAAAAATGTCCCCTAAATATTTAAAGACTTTTATTGTGCCTTAGTTTTTGGTAAGATATTCTCTCGATCTTCAACAGGGTAGACAGTCTCCACTGGGTCCCATACGTAATGAAATTACCAAATGCCATCATTTGACTTTTGTTTTGAGGCTACATTCCTTAGAAATCAGAAATGTGTTCTTAATAAGATAAAATGTGTAGTTAAAATTAATTAATTCATGGATATGTGTGTAGTTCTGACTATTGGTGGAACAGTTTGGCAAAGAAGAAAATTGGAAAAACAAAAATTTGGCAGTGGTAATGTATCTTATTAGACAAGTGAGCCTCTTCGTTTGTTGGTTACTTGGTTGTTTGCACTTATATTCTATGTGCAAATCAGCTTTTTCTTTTCTTTTTTTTAAGAGAGAACCAAAAGTCATTTTTAAATACTAACATCTCTGTTATGCCATTAGATATAGCCTATATGTACATGGCAGACTCAGGATGTGGGAAAAGAAACTTTGAAGTTTTTTTTTTAATTCCAGGCAGGTGCTGTGCCACTGAGCAATATCCCTGGCCCCCAAAATTTTTATTCCAGATGGAGTAAATTACTAAAAAATATTTACGTGTGTTTGAAATGAAATACTTCTTGTGAAAAAAGATACATGTGTATATATGGAAATATATAAAAGGACCTGATTAACATGCCTAAAGTCGAGTCTTAGATACCAATGTTGGTGTAAAAGTATCAGTGCTTCGTTTAAGGACATATTTCAGTGGAGGAAAAGGTGCTATGCATGGGGCAGTGTGATTTAGTTGTGTGAATGATAATCATGAATGACAGTTTTGCACACTTGCACTTTTCTGTTTTCAGGTATGTTTGGCTCTATGTAGTTGTAGGGCACTTCTGACTTCTGTGGCATTCAAAATATAAAGTTCTAAAACTGAAAAAGTGAGTCAAATTTAAGATACACTTATAAGATGATAATAATGATATTATAAGATTATACCCACTATGCCGAGTCACTCACTGCTGAGGCTTACTATTCCTTATGAGGAAGGTAATAATGACCAATGATATTCAGAAATAGAACTCAGTATTTGTTAAACTATTCCTGCTGCTTCATCAACTAAATTACTAAGAAAGTTCCTGGGCAGACTGATAGAATGTGATCATTTATCTTAGGGATATGGTCCTTAAAGATATGACAACAATAACAACAAAAAACTTAACTTTTTTGTGGTGGGAGAGGAATATTATCTCTATTAAACACAAAAGGCAATAAACAAAACAAAATATAAAATTTCCTTTGAATTCAACAAGAGCTCAACACTCAGAAAATATTGATACAGGACTGAGATTAAGCATGAAAAATATTAGGAGTTAAACACTGACCATAAACCTAGATGAGCCAGGAAAACTTCTGTAAACAGTTAGACAAATACGTCCATGCTTACAATTGTTCAGTGCTATCACCCACCATTTTATTGATACATAAATAAATGAATAACAATGATGACGAGTAACTTGTGACTGTAGGCTCTTCCCCTGAGCATCATGATACTAGTCAATTTATACCTTTAGAGTTGCAGCAACAATTTTACGGTGTCATTTGAAATAAGATGAAGGTGCTCCAAAGAAATGGGCATAATCTGGGAGACATTTTGTAGCTTTATGGTGCCTCTGGTAGCATATAAAATTACCTGGAAAAAATTACTGAGTTCATAGAAATACAGCTTCATGTTTCCAATAATTACAAAAGCGGAAATGATTTATTTCAGGTAGAAACAGCTTTCCTTCAGGACTGTCTTTTCTTAAGTGTCCTTTATAACACATTCTGGATTCAGAGGAGACAGTTTGCAGCAGAAATTTCACAGGGTTGCTTGGGTGTAGCTACACACACACATGCACTGAAGAAGGAAAAAGGAAAAGACCACTGCTTCATCAAAAAACAAAAACAAAAACAAAAAAACAAGCACTTTTTCCCCCTGGTGTCATGTCTTTGGATATGTACGGCCTTGGAGAAATGTATACATCATTTTTATACATGGAACTTTCTTAGAAAACTAGAGATTTTAGTACAAATAAATTGACTCACTGAAACAGTACCCACTCACCATTGTTATAACTTAGAATATCTATACAAGAGGAGCTTACAAAAGACCTCTGTATTACATTACTGATCTGTATTAACACAGTGGGTTTATACCTTCTCCAGGCCTGGGTTACACTGAGTATTACAAATAATAGTATAACAATGCTGAAAATACTGATACAAAACAGTTTTAAGATGATATTTCCAAAAAATATCCCTCCTTTTAAAATTGAACTGCTGAATCCAGGTTTTCTTTTTGAATGTTCCAGCTTTAAAAAAGATTTTTCAAGAAAATACTAGTGTTTAAAACATCTCTTAAAATGTCTATTAAATGACAAATTTTCTTAAATAGATTATTTTTTACAAAGTATAATTCAAAAGTCTATCTTCCAGCAAAATGAAACTACAAACTGCAAAATTCCAAATCAAAAACATTATTTGTGATACATAGCTCTTCCATATCCTGGGAAAAAATCCTTGATTATTTTATCATGCTTATTTATTTATAGATTTAAAATATTCTAGCAATATGCACCAGTTTTCAGTACAAATCAAGCTGAACTTCACAAATAAATAATCATAATGCTTCTATAATTCCTTAAATATTACCCAGTCCATAATGGATGTTTGCCGAAATATTACAACTTTTAAAATATTATGAAATTTTTTGACAGCAGTCTCATTAAGTGAAGCGAATTATGGGGTGTTTTCTTCTCTTTTTGCAGAATTATAAACACACAAGAGAAAGAAAAATTTGATGAATATTTGTCTTGATGCACATGCGTGTTTTGGAAAACCAAAATTAAAACATATTCCTTATACATCTTCTAGCAATTCCAACCAAGTTGGAAAGTTGATCAAAGTTCAGTGGTTAAACCTGGGAAGAGGATCTAATCTTCTCCCCAAAGCATAGAACTCAAATGCATTTTTATATTAGGAGATGCATTTCTCATATAGCTTTGATTTAAGCAGGTTAGTCAGATGCCATGCTAAAGCTGCTATCTTAATTTCTCTTTATTCAACTCATTTGTGCAGGCTGACAGAGTCTGTCAGTGAATGCAAGGAAAACAGATCATGCACTGCATATGACAGTTGCAATTTGCGTGACTGTGGCTAACGTGGCTATGGTTACCAGCTCTGACTTAGTGTAAGAAAACTGCACACTTGGTTCCCAATAGTTCCTTTGCAATTATTTATACCTACCATTTGATACTTCTTTCTCACTAAAGATCAATTGTTTTATTTAGATTTATTGATTTATCTCATGAGCACTTAAGTATGTAATGTATTTAGACCTTATTTGTCAAAACATTTGCCATCACTGAATTTTAAATATTTCAGTTAGAGGTTTATTTCTAAGATCAAACAGGCAAAGATCACGTATTATTTTACTTTTTGTTTTCTAAGTCTAAATGATGTCATAGTCAAGAGTACTTTTTATAGGATACCAAAAATTGACACTCTGTTCCTCAGTTAATCAAGTTCCATGGGTTGATGTATATAAACCAAAATTGGATATATATTAAAAATGCATATTTAAGAATATAGGAAAAATGAAGTAAAAGAATATTTTTCTCGGAATATTGAATCCCTGATATTTCAAAAATTCTGATATTTCTACAACAGTGACTCAAAGAGCACAGCAGGTCATGTAACAAAATCCAGCCCACTTTACCTCTTCACTGTGTTATGCTATGGTGCGTCCATATCAATAGCAAAAACTGAAAGCAAAAATGGTTTAAAGATCAGAGCTGTCATTCCCTATTTGGCTAGCAATTACTCTGTCCAAAATCCTTTGAGCACTACTGTAAACGAAACATTTAAAGGATAAAAGAAACAGCCTTCCTCCATTCATAGTATCACAAGCTTGGATGTATGTAATATAGAGACAAAAACATCTCTAGGTTACATGCACACAAGCTTCATTCCTCTAATAAATACACCACCAAATATAACACTTTAAAATTCCTCTATTAACTATGTCATTTAAAATTCTTTACAATTCCTTTATCTATTTCCTCTTTATATCTATCTTTACAGTAACACTGTTGACAGTGAACAGAGTGCTAACTGACATTTTGAAATCTCAGTGTGTATCGGTGATAGAGATAAAAGACTTTCTCTAAATTATCAACTATATAAACCATCAAGATGGTCCCATTTATTATACACATATATAGTAAATTCTTCTAGGCAATTCAACTGAATTCAATTAACATGCTTGAACCTTCAGTCCTCTTCTTCTTTTTTTTTTTTTTTTTGGTACTGGGGATCAAACTCCTGGTCTCACATTTGGCAGGCAGGTGCTTGTGCTGCTGAGCTAAATCCCTGGCCCTTGAACCTTCATTCTTAAAATAATAATGATAATAACGAAAGACCACAAGTCTTTGTTCATGACTAAAATTAAAAGTAATATAAAATACATGACAATTTCAATATGAACTATGCACAAGAAAGACAAACCATCTTTATCCTATCCGGAGACAAGAATAGGATAACTGCATTACCCATCTTGCTGGCCCAGAGTCTGTAGTTCAGTAGTATGCAAACTGTGGTGGAGGAAAACATTCTTCCTGCTGTACATATGTAAAGAGATTGGCCCTCGGGGTGGCTGCCCCAACCTGCCCGTGAAGGCTGAGTGCTGTCGAGATGCAGTGGCTTGCTCCTTTGGTTTCTCTGAGAACTTGGAGAGCCCTTCGGTCTTGGCCACTGGCTTCAGGCCACTCTGCCCAACAGTGGTCTGGAAATTCTGCGTAACCTCTGAAGAGAGAGTTTCACATGTTCCTCTTGAGTGTTTGATAGCTTCCACTAGTTCCTTGTCCTTTAAGAAATTACTTAAACACAGACTTGAAAGTTGGCAGGTCTTGTTTTTGTAGGGGCTTGTCTGGTCAGCTGCTGAGTATTTAAAACGGTCCTCGGTGGGAGTATGTATTGCTTTTCTGTCCCTTGTGCTGAGATTTTGGCTCACAATTCGATGTCGATATGTAGCCTAGAGTAAGACACAGAAAAGAAAAGATGTCTTAAAAACATCTTTAAGGACACATTCATAGCATATGCACAATGCAGAGTGGTATTTTTACATTTGTGTGCAAGCCCACAACTTTTCAACAAGATTTTGAGAAACAGGGAATTCTCCTTGAGCATAAATTTCCTAGAAAAATGGTACTACATGCAATTGATATAGGATCAGTGTACCTTAAAAGACATTTTGAGTTAGTTCATCGAATTTCCTCAGTTTGAATTCTATGGCTCTATCTGAAAATATGGATTATTTTGATACATATTAAATGCTAATATACGAGGTGATGATTTTTTATTGGTCTAGTATGTTGTGCTCTCTTAAGTATATACCCAGAAAGTTAGCAGAATTATTAATATCATGATTTTCATTACCAAAGTAGTAACTTAGAAATCTAAGCAATGAAAATCATCAGTTGCTCCAGTGACCAAAGGAGAACAAGAACCACTGTGAGAGTGAACAGATGCTATCTGACATTACTTTCTGGAATCTCAAAGAGCAAGATAAAATAAAATTTCACCACATGATACATATAGGTTTTTGGTTGCAATTTATTTATTACCATTAGTGTAAGTACCATGAGTACCCATCATCTTTCTGCTCACAAAAAGTATATACTCTGGAAACAGAAACAAGACAAAGCTCATGATTTATGCTGAGGAGGAAGGGAAGATTCTGAGCTTCCTCCTGCAGATGGTACTATGTTGGTTTAGTAAAGCACATTTAGGTAGAAACTGGTTTATTGTTCTATTGAAAGAAGACGTTGCTACAAAATGAAAAGTGATAAAAAAAACAGGTAAGGGAGAAAAAAAGCTATCAAGATGGCAATAGGCTGTCACAACCCATGAAGAGGAGCTGGTAAAATGTTTTTGCTTGCTTGTGGTTTAAAGGAGGTCATTAATGGACCCTAAGCAACTCCTTCATTAATAATCTAAGTCAAATATTAGACATATCATGGGTGCTACTTTTAAATATTGTGAGAAAAATAGCACAATAGAGACATTACTAAATCAACAATGATCCAAACAGCAATAATACTTCTTTTTAAATAACAATGTTTATAATTGAAAAATCATTGTATACACTTATAGTGGTACAATGTGGTTTTTCAGACATATATATATGTATGGTTTTAAATGATTAAATCAAGCTACTTAACATATACATCATCTCCCAGTATTTTTCATTTTTTGTGAGTTTTTTTCACTTTTGTATATATATATATATATATATATGTGTGTGTGTGTGTGTGTGTGTGTGTGTGTGTATATATATATAGTATATATATATATATATATATTGCATGGGAAAGTAGAGAAGGAAGATGGCAATATCATTTCCATTACTTTAATATTACATTTTGGGAAATATTCATTGTTTTCTTTATATGATCTTTTTAACTCTCTACATTAAATTGAATATACCATTTTAATAAAGCTATTTTGAAAGAGTTCAAATACTGCAGCCCCATCAGCAGCCCCTGTGATTCTTCTACGTTGCTAACATGGTCCATGTGGATCTACTGCAGGAAGGAAGATAGGAAGAGTATTACACTCAGTGTAAAACAAACACATATTTAAATCTCTCATTCATGTTTATTCAACATAGTTTGATTTTGAAGATTTGGTTACATTCTCCATTAACTCCAGGAAATGGCCTGTGTGTGAGATCACACGTTTTGGACTCACTTGATTAATACTGATTACCACTGAGGGCAATGTGCTGCCTATACCATAGGAAATGGTTCTGTTTACCAAAGACCTGTATCCTCCCTTCAGGCAGTGTAAAATTTAACGGGAGAATCAACCAAATCAGACATTTTCTAACTGAGGGACAATGGTCGGTTAATTAACTTTTCTAATTCTCCTATTTACTCATCTGTGGAAGGAAGATGTTCATTTAGACCTCTATCTTCCAACAGGTTTACGGTGCATATTCAAGGAAATATTTCACGTCTAATGTCTAATATCACACTTTGAACATAGCTAACTTGAAGACAACAGTAATAATAATCACATAAAAAATAAAGTGACCAGTAGGCCATGAAATTACTTTGATAGGTGTTTATTAAATCCTGTCAAACCTAAATGACTTTAAACACTTCTATCTTGACTTAAAAAAGTAATTTCTGTAGAACCTGCTAGTAATTTTATATCTATTTATTATATTTATTTATTATATTTATTATTGGTTTCCTCAGAACATAGATTTTATGACATATTTTTAAGTTTCTTTTGGAAGAATAAAGAAAGCAGAACCACACAAAAACAGAGAGTAAATGTTAAGCAGTTGACCTGTTTTTACCACCAGGTAAGTCTCAGATTGAGATGGCTATCACTAGCTGCCTCCAGTTCCTGTGATTGCTTGTGGTCTTTTCCATTTGTGTCATAGCAATTGGAAAACTCTGGGAAGGGTTACAAACTTGCATTAGTTAACAACCTTCCTTTTTTTATCTTCAGGGAGAAATTCCTAGAGAGGAGTATACCAGAGAATTATATTTCAGGAAAAATGAATGCCTGAATCTTAACAGTGCCTGTGTGATTCAGTGATCAGGAGCTAAGAGGCGCATCACCATGTAATGAGGATCTAGAATCTAGACTTTCAAGTGTCTAATGCCCAACTAAAAAGAGGATAAAGCTTAACATATATCTTCTTTATTACCTTTAAGTATTGCGATAGATGGCTGCTGGCTCTACAAGCGCACAGGCTAATCACCAAGGGAGTATCTCCACTAAGCGGTTTTACTTAATCTATCTCAGACCCCTTCCAGACCAAGGATATCAAGATAAGAGCAGCTGTGGTAATTTTCAGCTTTTTCAGGGGCTTCTACTTGTCAGCGTCACAATGTCTTGTTCCAGACTCTGTACGCCTCTCCAGCCATTGTCATGAACATGTGATCACCTACATCCCAGCCTTGCAGGCCACTTCTTGATGAGATCACTCATGCCAGCAAAAACAGTCATCTCGTGGGAACCGAATCACCCTGCAAGCTTTGAAGATTCCTCCACAGCTACCAAACCAGAACTCAAATATTAACCACAGCACCCATAAAACTAGGGCCCCTCTGTGGCTGGTGGTCCTTTTCCTGTCTTTTATTTTCCTTCACTAATAAACTGGTTTGATCTTTGTCAACTCTTTGAGCTGAAGTTGCTTACTATTTTCTCTTAATCTCCATATGACAGCCTTTTTCCTGCAAATTCTTGCCTAGGCCCTAATTTCCGTTATCACTGAAGCAAGGACCCTCAATGACAAGGCATCTACTGCATCAATTATCCCGCTCATATGTTTAATGTCATGTGGAACAATGAACCTTGAGGGAAAAGACTTTAACACCAAACTCTAAGATCTTGGATAAATATACATATACTTCTTTCTAACTTCATTTTCAGAGTCTGTTGAATAAAACTATTAAAATAGATACCATACAAGGTAGATTTTGATAAAAGTCTAAGAATTATTTACTTCACTTTCAATTCTAAAATTCTAAGTTTAGAATAGACATTTTATTTAGCATGTTTTAAAAAAACATAGGAAGATTCCCTTCGCTCAAAAAACATATATAAATATACAAATACAAAAAATGTATATATTGTACAATATGTAAATATAACATATATATAGTAATTTGATTGTTTTCTCTCAGAGAGAAATAAATAGCCTTCTTTATGTTAATTTTTGTTACTTTCTTTGAAAGCTTTTAGGATTATATTCTTAAAATGAATTTTTTTCCTACCCATATTTTCCTCAAAATCAGAATTGTTGCTACAAAGTCATGAAGTATATTAGTTTGGGGACAACTTCACTATTAAGCAGCAAGCTTATTATTTATCCGTAGAGTTACTAGTACAGAAGAAAAAACGAAAAATCTGATACTAAATCAGTTAAATGTGAACCTTATAGTAAAAGTAATACTTTGTTTTCCTAAGTACAATTGCCTTTGTTTCATTTTTTCCAATGGAGTATCTTGCTTCACTTTTGGAAAGCAAAATGTCACTGATTTTAAAATATATTTTACATACCTCTAAAATGGGAAAAGTAAGCAAACAAAACTTACGGTGCTAATTAAAAACAAGCAGCAGACAAAATCTCTAGGTTTTATTTTTTTCACCCATTAATGAGTCTCATCAATCTCACATGGAAATTTCTTTTGTCTTTGGTTGCTTGACATTTGATAGACAGTTCCTCTGCATTTATTTTCATGATTTATTTTCATCTGCAGCTTGGTACACTGCCCCTTTGGGTTTCATAGGACACTGGATTTTCACATGTTAAGCAAGTGTGGAATTAAAGGCTTTATACAAATATTTGTTTTGTTCCCCCTGCTTTTTTCTTTCCTTGACTTTCATTGTATAAATAACCTTTGCTGTGATAACAAGATATGAGTGTTCTGAATTTTTTCCAGTACTAGGCATTGAACTTAGGAGATCTCTATCACAGAACTGTATCTCCACTCTTTCATATTTTTATTTTGAGCCAAGGTTTTCTGAAGTTGGCCAGACTGGTCTTGAGTTCATGATCCTCCTTTTTGAGTGTCCTGAGTGGCTGGGATTATAAGCAAGCTCAGCCACATTTAGCCAAAAATATTCTTAAGTGTTAACTCAGCACAGGTAGCACCAATATTGCATATACTTCAATTAAGGGAAAGACTATATGAAATTTTAATAACACCTCCACATGTATATAGAATCTACTACCATGGAAAAAGAAACCATGGAAAAAGTAGAAAAGAATCTACTTCCATGGTTCCTAACTGCAATGGTTTATCTATTCTAGAATGTTCTTTTATTGATAATTATCTCTCATTGATGGGCTGATCAAGTTAAACGTATATAAGTCAGTGTACTGTCTGAATATTCAATGGCCAAGCACTGGATATGTATTTTGCTTCATTTTTGAAAAGTGGAAGGGAGTGGCTTATCTCAAGAGATGTGAGTGATAAACTTTCCAAAGTGTTTTGTTGCCTCAGACTCCTTTAGTTGTGCATTTCCTAATAAAGACCTGTAACCATGACATGTACCCAGGAGGAATAACAAACCTTCCATACACCTGAAGCACGACACTGTATCTGTAGCATTAGATATCAAAACAAGTGGAAAATACCTCTTTAAGGACATTTTGTCAATATTGTACAAAATGAATCAAATGATATTATAGAGCAGAAGTTATTAATATTTTCTCCATTGTGTAAATGTGAAAGACATAGCCAGGCTATGAAAGTGCTCCCATTACACATCCTTAACTCTATCATGTATTTCAAAATCAGTGGCACCTTGTGTTACATTTTCTCCACTTAAGAAAAATTTTGTATCTTGAAATACAAGTAACAGTGGTCTGATACACTCCAGTTTGCTGAAACATAAATTTTAATACTTAATAGTGGTAGCAACATATTGCTTATCATAACAATTGGTGGAAAAAATTTGACACTGCTTAGTAGTATAGAAATTAAGTCACTTCATTTTTTCAGATGATAAATGGAAAGGACACAAGTTGACATAGCACAGCAAACAAATGATGGAACAAGCTATAATAGAGATGCTAACTTAATTTTTCACTAAATATAAACCTAAAAGCAAAATAATAGAAACTTGTAATACTGTAATGTTTATTGCTAAACATGACTGCATATGTGAAGAATTTTTTGAATAAAGTCAGATACTACTGTTAGTATTCATTAAATGAAATTTTGCAATCTACAAATAAATATTCATAGTATTTTAATTTCCTGAATTGTGTTTATATATAGTAATTGCCTTACATTGTTATGTAATTGCACTGTAACTTAGCTTATGTTGCATTTTTATTTTGTTTACAGTAATTTTTCTCCAAATGTGAACAATTTTCCACCCAAAATACATATTAGAATGCATTTTCAACATAATAAATTAAGGTCTGGTGACTTTTCATAATGGTTTCTTTTATTACTCTTTTGCTAATGATCTTTGTAAATTATTTTAAATATACCTGAAGTTAACACTGTGACATTTTATAGAACAGTTTATTGGCAGGGTCCGTGCAAAGTCCCTTTCTCATGAAACATAGAGCCAAAAAGTACCTATCTTCATTAAAAAAACACAAGAGGATAGATTCAGTATTATTAGGAGTAAATATTGTACTACCATTGGAATCTATTACTGAAGTACATACAGACCTTTTCTTATAAAAAAAATTCCATCACACTAGAGTAATTCAGCTTTAATGAAGGCCATAACTGACTTAAACATGAGTCTATCAGAGGGCTTAGGGTTGAGTAAAATAACATGAAATTAGGTCAAGGAAAAGACAACGATAGGATTTATATTATTTAAAAAAAGCTTTATTTACTTTATAAAGTTTCAAGCAAGTCTTGAACCTTGGATAGAATAAAAGTAATAACAATAATAAAGTACAGCAAAGAGCTGACAGGTACTTCCAATGCTGTTTGTATATCTGAAACCCAAAAGTTTAAAGATTTAGGGTGAGAAAGGATTTTAGTGTTCTAATAGCAAGAGAGGTCACATGGTACACACATAGGTGCGCGCGCGCGCACGCGCGCGCACACACTGAATGGCAAGACAGTTTGTCAACTTAAAGGAGACATTTATTTTGGCTCAGGTTTTCAGCACATGGTCTTGCTCCATAGCAGAAGTGGCCGGGTGACTGAGCCTGTGCCACAGGAAGCAGAGAAAATGGAGTGGCCAGGGAGGGAGAGAAACCGGCCTCTCTCTTGTGAACAGCCTCTTCTGGGCACACCCCCACTTCCAACACCACCTCCGGCCACTGAGTTCAGGAGGGGAACTCGCCTGTGCTTGTCACACCCCATGAATCCCCTGCCAAAGCCCCACCTCTGAACATATGAGATGGGAAAAGAGACATTCGCATTTCATCTCAGGGTTTGCTTAAAATAATCGCTAATATTTAGTGCATCTTTGCAGTGTGATGGGATAAGTGTTGTTTTATTTGTTACTACATTTGGTATCTACTAAGGATATTAGGCTTGTTTTACAGTGAGGAAGGGGAAACCCAGACAGGATTTGAGGCTTCGTGGATAAGACGATGTGAACTGGAACTGGATCAAAGTCTAAGCTTAAGGTCTACGACTCAGCACTATCGCTGTTGGGATCACGCATTTACTGTAGGGGTTGGCTTGTTTGTCACAAGATGTTTAGCAGCATCCTCAGCCTGTACCTATACATGTCAATTGCAACTGCACCCAGTTACAAACAAAAACATCACAGACACTGCAAATGTCCCCTGGTGGGAGAAGGGGGTTTTGCCCCCGTTAAGAAGTGCTGCCCAATCCATGATGCATCTCTAAATTGACATATGGTGAAAGTAACCAATGCGATACAGCTCGAAAAAGAAAAAGCTAGTACATGTAAACATCACTCTGAATTTTTAATCCTTTACAGCCATTAGGAAAACAAATTAATACTTTTTAATTTTTATTTTATTCCTTTTGCAAGCACATATTGTTTATTGTTTGGTACTCTTCTAGGTCTTTAAAATTTTTATTTTTTTTAAATACTATGTTTTGCTAAAGCAATTCAAGGTACTAGTAGATACTTGGAAACATTGATATATATAAATCTTTCTCTGCAACAGCAATTAGAATACATACAATATAATTTAAAAATGCATAGGTTTTTCACTTGGACTAACCGAGCAGGAGGGTTTCAATGAGTTTAATTAGAGCATAGGATGCTCTAACAAAGGCTTTAATGAACAAATTTTGTATCACAAATAGGGAACAGAACATGGTGTGTTATAAACTACTTGAAAAATACTGTATTCTTTTTGATTTTCTACCACATGACGTGTTGGCTGATATAAGCAGATACACTTGGAATGTACCTCTTTCTCAATCACTGCCACTAAAGTGTCAGTGTGGAGTCTAACCACGTTTATTAAAAATGAAAGCTTGTCCCTTTCCTGTCAGTATACAGTGTGGAGGAACAGAATCTCTAAAGTAGTTAGGAACATCAGGGCACATCTTTATGGACGGTTTTTGCACCACTGCTGCCTCTGTTTGTATCCTTAGTGTGGAATCTGTTTGCAGTGATAAAGAAGAGTTTTACTAAAAGTCTAGCAAACACTTCCATGCAGAGATTATACACAAGAGCAGTCACTGCTTTGCAAGCAGGAAGCCCTGTAATAAGTACAAGTAATAACATAAAAAAGAACAATTCTGGCAGACAGGACCTGTTCCTTTCAGAATGTACAAATTACCAAAAGGTGTGGAAAGGAGAAAACTGTCTGGAGCTCAGTTATTTCTTTGGCTCAGCCTCACTTGAAATTCTCTAGGGGATGCTAAATTCTGCTGGAGGCCATTTAGGTCTCAACCAGGGTTAGGACATGTACAAAGTAAGCAAGATGAATGTTAAGGCTAGCCAAAGGCATAGTTCTCAGGAGGGAAAGATCAGGACATTTCTCTTTCCTCAAGAGAAAAATGAAGATTCCCATAAACCACTAGGCATCTGGTTATAACTAGAGTAAAGGAAACCCAAGTACATGGAAATTCTGGAACAATATGAGTTGATTTTAAAATTAACAATAGGGTGTATGAATGTGCTTGTGGTGGACCCACCCTGTGTAATTCTCCTTAATTAAAAGGTGACTTAAGTGGTAATTTCAGATAATGATTACTTATAGTGACAATAAGGGGAATGTGAATAAAGGTTCTATTCAGAAGAAAGTATAAATTGGCCCAACTGAAATTCCAGAAAATACAATTTCTGAATATGGTTGTGTGAGGGTTTCAACTAGATTTAATTAAATGCCTAAAGGAAATGACTAGGAAATAATTTGAAAAATGAGTGTGTTGTTGAGACAACTAGATATCCTACACCTAGTACATATTGATATTAAAATATTTCCTAAATGAGAGAAGTATTCAAAATATATTATCAAAGGATCTTAAATCCACATATTTTAGGTGAATACTTCTTAAGATTAATAGCTAATCAGTATGGCTTTGTAAAGGTCAGAAATATTTTTGTATACATTTATAGTTTTTATGTATACAACATTGATTAAGAATCTCACTTATTGTTCATTCCTTTTGTTTTCCAGTTCTTATTACCATGATTAAATAATGTGAGCGCTAAATTTTTTGCTTTAATTAGTCTAACTGATGTGTAATTTTATCCTCTAGACTCTGGTGGGGAATTGTTAAAAGTAATGCAATAGTTAATTCGGTACAAACTGAGCTCATGGTTTAATGGAAATTGAAGAATGACATCATAAAGCAAAAAAAAACCCAGGATATTGGGAGAGAAGTTATTGGAAATACTGTAATGAGAAGAGCAGCTCCTGAGTTTCCGGGAAGGATCCTAAGTGTGGCTCTTATGCAAAAGCAGAGCACAGGAACTGCTCATTTGTCACATGTTACCTATCACAGGTGGCTCTGTGTATATAAAATAAAGAATTGGAACTCAGGCTCTTTAACCCAGTTCCTCAGCATGTAGACTTTAAAGGAAACTGCAATAAAAAAAAAAAAAACAATAATTTTGCATTTTAAATTCTTCAAAATTCAGAACTCATTCAGGAGGAGCCAAACTTCTTTTAGTAGGGAGGAGGTCTTTAGTCCAAGTCCTAGTTCATTGTGTAGTCTTATTTTAGTTCTTATCAATATGTCTGATAACTGAACTCTATCTCAGGTTCTTTCCCTAACTAGCTACCTTATTCACAAACTAACTAAACTATTTTTCACAGTAAGACATTATTTACATAACATGAGAGATAACAAGACATTGAAGTAAAAATAGAGCAATTTCACATTGCTTATTTGTTGTATACCGATATAATATAATGCAACTATAGGTCTGCTTTTAGGAATAACCTTAATCAACTGCATTGTTAAATACGTTGTATACTTTAGATCATAATACAAATAATAAACATTATTTATAGCATTCTATCTATAGTGTAGCTTAATTACAAATTGCTTTTATATAAACTATACTAATTTATCCCCGTAAGTGCACATTATGATTGGGTTTGAATGTTTCCTTTTGTAAATGAAAAGCTGAGACTCTTAGTAATGACTGACTTAAAATGATTCAGGTAGTAAGGTAAGATGTTTATGTTCTAAATCCTTTATATTCTGCTGTCTCTTTATTTGTCAAGTATTAAATAAATGCCTCATGCTCGGTTTTAAAATCTAATATATAGCTATCAATTCCTTTAAGCTTAATATATACATTTTTCTGGATTTAGTTTAGTAAGCCAAATGTATCTGAACACCATGCAGAAATTGCTGCCAGGTACCTTTAAGAAACATAACATACTTTATTCCCACAGAAAAGAGTTTGAGGAAGCTGGAAGTATTAAGTGTAGGAGAAGCTCACTGTCCAGACCCCAGAAGTATGGACTAGGCGATTGTGGAGGGCAGGAGGAGCCAGACCTGAAAGTCGATTCTGCAGAAACAGCATCTATAGGGCACAGGCAACACCTCAATTGGAACAAGCGGTGACCTTTATGCACGCTGGCACCCAAGGGCTCTTCCCATTCCCTCAGTGGCTCAGGTCAAGGGAGTACAATCTGCATGATTATATTCTAGGTTCTCTAGAATTTCTCAGAAAATGCCCACTCTCTGAGGATTCTTTTCATTGTGGAAGTGGCTTGCTTGTGGGTCACCCAGTTCTAACACCTCCTTCTGGCACTTTCTGGGTGGGGGTCACTCTTTGTGGTTAGGCTCGAAATAACTGCCTTAACTGTCTACGGACCCTTCTGTAAATCTCCATTAGAACTTAGGGTTAAATGCAAATGGACTATCTAGCTCTCTATGTTTTACGTTAGGGAGGTAGAGGTCACTGGAATACAGTAAGAATGATGCTACAAAAAGAGAAACTGGAGTAAACAAGGAGTATGTCTCACTCTGCTCCCCCTCCCCAGAATAACCATCAAAGTCATTAGCATAAAACGCCCTTGATCCAAGGGTACTAGACCACTTAAGTGTCTCCTTGAAGTCACTATTTTTTTCACAATATTCTTTTATCTGGATTTAAATATCTTAAAGGCCCATTATACACAGTTTGAAAAAATTCAAAATACATTTCAGAAGTTATTTTTGCATTACCAACCATTTTGTGTTTATATTGGCAATGTTTCTTTCAGAAGTCTGCACAATCTAAGGTAGACCAGCTTTCCCTTAATAATATTTAGGGGACATACACAGGTCTATGAAGTGATGACAACCAAGAAATTATATTTTTTGCCTGATATTTGGTGATGTAATATTATTTAAAATCCTTCAAGGAATTAAAAATCAAAAAAGATTACAAACACATATATGGAAATATAAAATATGCAGAATGATTTGGGATTTGAGTTGAAGTAATATCCATTTTTCCTATCTTCTAAATTTCTAAACCAAATTTTCTAAAAATTTTTAATATAATATAAATTAAAATATTAGATCCAGCAAGAAATGTATTATGGTATGGAAAATTATGATCAGGACATATTACCTACAAGCTAGAATCAATTTCTAAAGAAGCATGAAATTTCAGACTTGCATTCTTTCACTGGCTAAAGAAACAAGCCTTGGAGATAGGAAATTTATTTAATAGTAGTAATTCTTTTAAATAATCAACTTTTTCCTACTTAGGATGAATTTATAGGTTTTAGAAACACTAGAGAATATAAACAGCAATTCTAAAGCTATTTTTTCTTTGAAAGTCTGTTTTATCAAAGCAAATCATTTTCTTTACAAACTCAGAGTAACCTCAAGAATTCTGCTTAACAAAGAGAAAACAGATGGACCAACAGCTCTGAAGTTAGTCATCCTTAAAAAGATCTAAAATTAATTTTTAAATAGAAAAAAGTCAACAAAGCATAAAATATAATGAGAATCTGATGAAGCTTACAAATTGTCAAGATCTAAAAATAATTGTTAATTATTTTCATTTATTAATGCCAATTGTCATTTTATTAATTTCAAATATCATGTCTTGCTCATTGAAAATATGAATACATTCATTATGATGTAGAAATAAAGAATTCAAGGTGCAATGAAGGCTATAAATTGAAAGTACTCATATTTTAATTCATCAATTTTATAAGAACATTATGGCTAGAATGAATAAGTGGCTTTTCCTGGATTATAAAAGTTGCAAATTGCAGTCAATAACCATTTCCAGATTTCCACAGATTTACTTAAAGTCCCTATGTAGGACCCATTAGCTTTTCATTTATTGTTTAGACATAAGTTGTGCATGTGATATAAGAAAATTAAGGGCAAAAGTATTTATAATGGAATATTTAATTACACACACCCAACATTATGCTATATTTCATCAACATTTATGCAAGGTGCATATGTAGATGGAGATATATTTGTTAGGTTTGTGAATTAAAAAGGATGGATATTTAGAAATATTTTAGGGTAGGGCATGGCAGCCATTATGTGCTGGGTTATAAGAAATGAATGCAAAGAGGTAAGAATTTTGGAGATATATGTAGGCACTGCATATACATCTGCATATGTAGGCACTGAATTTTGCCATGGGTATTAAATTGACCGTACTGAAAGGGAAGTTGTAGTGCTGGAGGCTGGCTTCTGGTAGAGCCATGTTCTGTCTTTTGACTGAAGTTGTACGCAGGCTGAAGGAGCAATTCTTCCCTTGCCATGGGCAAGGTCTTCTAGCAATTCTGGATGTTGGAATCAAATGGAGGTACATCCATAAAGTCTTGACCATAAAGATTATGGTTTTCATTCTAAAGACAGTGGAAGACTGCTAGATACTAGTAAGTAGCAAATGAATTTCCCAAGGAATCAACTCCACAGACTGAGTATGTGCTGTTCTGGTTCTCTGGACAATTTCTTACCAGTCAGGAAGAAGGCTGTGTAAGGAACATGAAAATCTAAAAACTAATAAAAGACTGACAATTAGGAAAAAAAAAAGAGATAGAAAATGTTTTTGTAATCCAGCATGGACAATGTATTTAAGGGTTTAACATGAATTAGTATGATTATCTTGTGTGTGTTTTATGTTATTTTGGTCTGATGGTCTGGCCATTAGTCTGTATTTATGACAATTAACTTGATAAGCATTTATAAAAGAAATAAATGAATCTCATGTTGGTACAATATTTTTAAAAGGAGAGGGGAGTGAAAGGTGGAAAAGACAAAGAATTGAGATGTGTTATGTACACAAACCAATTCCTTACAATGAATGTAATCATTATACTGCAAACATGAACTAATAAAGGTAACAATTTTAAAAATGAAAAAAATCTAAAACTAGTTCTGATAAAAGACACAGTGCCTGTTTCATACCAGCTTTTTAAATACTTCTCAGTCTCTTTGGTCCATACATTCTTGTAAAGAACACAGACATGTAATACTAAAACAAAGAGAAATGTAAATAAGTCAGACAGACTGTCCTATCCTTGGGTATCCATTATTGCACAAGAAACTAAGCTACTATATATAAAAGTCAGGAGATTAAATAAGTCAAAATAATATGGGAATGTTTCAAGTCAAGATCAACTTATGTGCTACAAAAGCATAGTTACTAAGAGAAAAAAAATCTCAAAAAGTTCTTTCTTTGGATGCTTCAGCTTTATATTTCCCCTTTATTTATCATTCTACTTGTTTGATTTTTATTTTTCCTAAAGATCTCTAAGTTGTGATGTCAAAATAACATTTTACATATCTTTTTCTATTAAGAATCTTTTATATAAAGTTAACCACTCTGATCTTAAATTTTAAGCATCTTTTGGAATTTGTGACATACTTCAAGCTTTGTCTTGTTTCTGTGATCACAATTTTTTTTTAGACAGGTTCTCATTAGGCAGTTCAGGTTGGCCTGGAACACACTATGTAGCCTAGGCTGGCCTTGAATTCCTGGGGAGCCTCATACCTCAGCCTCTGGAGTGCTGGGATTAGAGGTGTGTGCCACCACACCCTACAACTGGCCTTCTTTGATCACTATTGATCAACCTTGATAGCTAGACTTGCATTATGGTTTATATCTAAAGTGTCCCCAAACCTTGCGCTGGGCTTTTAGGTGGTGTTTGGATCATGGGGGCTGATACTACTTAGCGTGTTAGTCTGCTGAGGAGCTTATAGCTCATGAGATTTAGCAGGTGAAGGCTGGTGGGAGGAGATGGTCCTTGTGAGGCTGGCCCACAAGTGTGCCTTGTCATTCTCCTCTCTGGATCTCTCTCTCTCTCTCTCTCTCTCTCTCTCTCTCTCTGCTTCCTGCCACCATATAATGTGTAGCTTGCCTCCACCCATGCTTGTCATTGTGCCTTGCCTCACCAGCTGACTCTGAGCTGAAACCTGTAAAATCGAGGCCAAAATAAATCTCTCCTCATTTAAATTGTGGGTGTTAAATGTTGTATCCAAGTGCTGAGAAAATTACTGAGACAGCACCTTTCCAACTAAATGTTTGGGTTTCAGCAGTGTAACACAGGTTTAAGTCACTCCCTCTAGAAGGTCTCATCCATCCCTGAGTTATGTGAATACCTACTGTAGTTTCCAGCTCTGAATGATACTTCAGCCCTAACTTTTCTGATCTCATCTATCTCCATGACTTTATTATACAAGCATCTCAATCTTACTTTCTTACCTGGCCTCTTCTCTGCATTTATTGGTTTTCACCTTAATAATTGTAGTGGTAATAGTTTAACAAATACATGAACAGAGACTGTAGAAAAAAATCTGGAATTTTCCTTGGTCTTTTCCTCTCCCTTTTCCTACCGTTCCATCCATCATGATCTACAATGATTCTACCTTCAGTCATCTCACTCCTCTTCCCTTCATTTCCTTAGCTCAATAGAGTATTATATCATGCCATTTGAAGTATTAACTCTTCTGAATATACAGACCATGAACATGACAAAAGAATTATAAAAATCATTGATAATACCATTTAATCATACCACTAACCTCTCAATATCTTCTAGCTAAATTTCACAATTATACAAATTATTTTTTTTAAATTTTACTTTAAAGAGAGTAAAACTAAACACAACAAAACAGAACACAAGAAAGCAATGTAGCAGACATAAATTTCAAAGCAAGACAATCAGAGGTCTTCACTATATATCATATTTTCTCTTGTTTTTTTCCAAATAGTTGTCCATATCTTCACAGATGATGAACTCATAAAAACAAAACAGTATATAACTGATCTGAGCAGGATGAGGAAGGCGTTTTAGGTCTTCAAGACCAGACAATAGGGAAGCCAACAATGGCTGTCATAGTGTCTCTCATTCTCTTCAAAATAGCTGTCCATACCTTCATGTGTGTTGAACTTAAACAAAACAAAACAAACTAAAATCACTGTGAACAAAGAATAATAGTATTGCTGGATTTTACTTCATGACACTACGGAATCAGCACTGGGTACCTTAGTGTCTGTTTCTCTTCAAAGTAGTTGTTCATTTCATCATGCATTATATAATCAGTTCATATAAACTGTTAATAGGTTCTACACATGCATGAATCTCTACATGCATTTCTATCCTTTCTGTATTAGAAGGAAAAACAAAACATAGAAAGACAAAACAAAACAAATTCCTATAAAAACATGAACCAAAAAAGTCATATAAAACCGCAGTACAAGGTGATCTACAATGGTTACTGTCTCTTGTTATCTTCAATAGAATTGTCCATATCATCAGGAACAGTATAAGTGAGTATAGCAGTACATAACAATATTAATAAAAACAAAACATTGTAGACAGTGTAAAATTTCAAAAGCAGGTAATAAACCAGAGTGGGTATCTTAGTGAATCTTGTCATCTTCAGTGTAGTTGCCTACACTCTCAGACTTGATACTATCAATCATAACAGATTTGAATAAAATCTGTCAATAGAAAACAGCAATCTACAAACCAGATTCAATTAAGATCAGTCATGATAAAACAGTGTAAGTTATACAGGGCTTCAGATTAAGTTAATAGGAAATTAAGGATGATTACAATACTAATATCCTATTATTTTTGGGATAGCTGTCTATGCACTCAAATCTAGTGTAAGTAGACAAACTGGAACAGAATATAATCCATCTAAACAAAGAGGTGTGAGTAATGTGGTTTTTAAATCCTGATACACTATTAACAATATCCTCTGCCTTCTTTTTTTAGACTATTCCTCCCCTTTCACTCCCACAGTGTGCTATGCATTTTGGGTCCCACCAGATCCCTCAGTTTTTAGCAACCTGCTATTTACCTAAGTGGTTCTGAACCTTCTCATTCTTAGACTTGATCTCAAGTTGTATTCCTTTACCTACAAAAGCCTTAAGGTTTTCCTTGCATCTAAGTATCCTGTCTTTCCAACCTATCTGCAGGTGCTGGTCGAGTTGCCCCTATTTCTCTCTGGTTCCCTGTCACATAAAGCATTGTTTTCTCATATTTCATTTTCAGTCAAAAAACCCTTTTTCAGGTTACTTATGTTTCCTATACAGAGCATCTCTGTGGACCCTACCTCCTGATCTACTCTGCCTGTGTTTCCTTCTTTTTATTTCTTTTTTTTAGTGTATCAAGTTCATCTACACAAATATACAATTTCTAGTCATCATCTATATGACCCTAAATGATCCAGTCCCACTTATCTTTCTAATTCCTTCCTTGGACAACTTTTCCTTAGTCATTGAATTTCTAACAACACTAGGCACCTTTCAGTTTTCAAACTTTAAAAACATTTATTCTCTTCTCAGCTTTTTGACCTTTATTTTTTAGCCTTTGTCTGCCTGGAATCTTTTTGTCTTCATTTTTCTGAACAGCTATAACTCAGTCCCATGAATATTCAGAAGACTTATCAAAATCCACAGCTTAAAACAAGTTGTATTTTTTAAATCTCTTGAGACAAACACAATTTATAATTTTTACTGCAATTGTGTGGTTAATATGATGCAGATTGATTTATTTAAAGTCTGCCACTTATTGTACAATGAGCTCTGTGCAAGCAGGAATTGTATTTAATTGTCTATGGCTATATTCCAGAACTCAGCTTAACTCCAGGTACAATGTAAATGTTTGTAAACACACTTGTTGAAAGTCAAAGAAAAACATAAAACTCTAAAATAATGAAGGTAAGAGAGAAATATCATATATAAAGTTGTCCTTTAAGTTAAATCCTCCAGAATAACCATAATTTGGACTCTTGCAAAGTCAATCAGGGATTCCCATCATTAGGAATAAGGTATAGATAAATATTTAAGGCCTATTTTATAATTATTGGTATTATTCTTTCTTCCTTAGGTAGATTATTAGTATTCTGACATACAGATGGAGCAAGATAATATATATGTAAGTGGTCCATTTTGTATACATTTTCAACTGATAGTTTAAGGAATTTGAACAATAAAAGCCCAAAGAAACTGTATTCAAAGTTTACATGAGGTAAATGACATGGCAAAGTAGTATTTTACAAAGATTAATTGGACCACCTAAAGTAAAAATGTCAAAAATAATATGTATCAGATCATGTACACATCTTGGAGATAAAAGAAGGCAAGTGTTACAGTGATTACAGTAAACGTCTGTGTCATAAGTAATTCGAATGTCCTACGTAATAGTCAAGAATCAAAAAGATTTAAATCTCTAGGAAAACCCTCAAAACCTAAACTAAAGAATTTTAAGTAATGTTATGGTTTTTGTACACATATTTAAGGTACAGATATAACAAAAAATATGTGGACAACAAATCAATTTGAATTCTAGGTGGTAGAAATAATCAACACATGTCGAACCTATATATTTCAGGGTTAACTTGTTTTCAGGATTTGTTTAAAAACAAAACTTTTATAAGCACCTGCCTGGCAAGTACAATTTTGTGAGTTTGATCCCTGGTACCAAAAAACCAGTAATGTGTAATCCTTTCCCATGAATTGGCACCATTTGTGGACTGTGGGGGAGGTGAACAAGGAGATAACAAGAGTCCAAACCATCCCTGTGCCTTGGCTTCTTGCACGGGCCACTGCAGGGAGAAACAGACACCAGCCCCTGCCAGTGCGTGGGCTGGGAGACAAGAAGAGCCAAGCGCCCTTCCCTGTAATGGATTGGCTGATGTGGAAAAACACAGGCTGAAGTGATTTTTAGCTACTGAGGTAAAATACAATCTAATCCTTGTAATGTTTAGTGTTTCACTGATTTTGCAGGCCTAAAGCTAGTAATCTGAAAATTTATTCAGAGGATAACAATACAAAATATAGCATCTATGGGGGATCTCCTTCTGAAGGTGGTGGCCATTGTTAATTCCTCATTATCTTGTTTTGAAGTCCTGTGTCATTTTTATTGTTTTGTTGGATTGAATTTTATGTTGTTTTACCTTGTTTGATTTTATTGTATCTGATGGCATTGGCAGTTATTTCAAAGATAACAGGATATATTATGGTAGCCATTTTGGATTTACTATTATATTGTTTTGAAGTCTTTTATGACATTCACTGTTTTGTTTTTATTGGTTCCATTATGTTTTGTTTTGTTTGATTTTTTTACTATATCTGAAGTTATGGGCAGCTATTTTGAAGACAACAAGAGGCATTATGGAAACCATCATTGATTTCCTATTGTTTTGAAGCCCTATGACACTTACAGTGGATTGTTTTGATTGGCTTTGTTCTGTTTTGTTTTGCTTGGTTTTATTCTCTTTAAAATAAAAATTACCAAAAAAAAAGAAAAACCTTTGTTAGTATTTTCCAGTAATATAAATAAATGATAAAGTACTTTGAAGTAAATAGTAAATGTACAGTTTTCCTAGGACTTTTTTACCTAGAAAACTTTATTGATGGAAATAGCAATTTCCTATGTGGCATCAGGGGCTTTTTGCTGTTTCATATCACTCAAGGCCTTGCCCATATGAAGTAAACCCCTCTGGAATATTTATACTGTCTCAGTGAGTATGATTTTCCCATACCCATTGAAAGCAGTCTGCAGAATTATGCTTTATATAGATAATCTAATACACCTCAAGTACAATAAGCTTTAAACATTTTCTCTTGAAATTTGGTTTTTCTTTGAAAACCAATATTCAACAGATTGAGCATGGGGATGAGTGGTAGAGTTATATTTGTTGCAACTGAAATGGAACCCCAACCCCTAGAGAAGGCAGAATCAGAGGAGCTCTGTTTCTGGCATTTAGTATGTATTTGTTTAGTTTATGTTTGATGAATAAAGAATGTAGATAGTCATTAGTAACTTTCCTAGTCCTTACTTGTTTTCATAATTTCATTTTATAACACAATACCTCATTTAAAATAATGTGATATTAACAAAGTATGCCATGAACATTTTACAAGTCCAAAGACAAAATTCTAAAGTATTGATGTCCAGAATGTTTAAAGAATCGATGCTGTAGATTTTTCCTTAGTATCACCTGCCCCAGATAATACCCTTTACAAGTTTATAACTTACCCGTCCCAGGTAAAATCTTTAAAAGTCTATACCTGAGAGCTAAGAAGTATAAAGCTACTGCACTCCTTTAAAGCAGAGTTTATTTGGTACCTTTTGCACATCTTTTTTTCTCACAAGAGATAGATGATCTATCTAATTCTTTAAACTGCATAATTCTTATATAAAACCTTGCATAAGTTTTAAACTATTTGACATAATTCCAAGAAGAAAAAGTATTGTGAAAAATGAAACTTGATTCAGGTACTTGTTGGGTCACCCAGTGACCTATAGATAGCCAGGAGCCACTGGGTGTTGAGTGGTGCAACCCAAAGGCTCCACAGTGAACTCTACCTATCTGTGTAGCTCCAGGACTTTGTTCAGAACCTGGTAGGGCCATGCTTAGCATCCTGAAACAGTCCAGGACTTTTGGGTCATCACTTGGACCCTGTACATTGACCCACAGATGGCTGGGAGCTGCCACATGTTGAGCTGTGTGACCTAATGTCCTCCAGAGTGAACTCTACCTAGCTGTGCAGTCGTGGCACTTGGATAAGAACCTGTTAGAGCCTTGACCAGTGACCTCAAGCTGCCAAGGAGCTTGTTGAGCCATATGAGATGTTCTGAAGTTTCATCCAGCACAACCCCCCCCCATTTGGGGAGCCTTTGAGTGTGAATACAGACCCAGTAAGGACTGCCTAACATCCCCTACTCAACTGAGTAAATTCCCTGAAGTGCAGACAGCTATCCTCAAATCAAGTAACAACCAAGACTTTGCATTCAGCTGCCCCAGGGAAATACAGGAAAATAAAAAACTTCAAACCAGAATCATCAAAAGAGATAGAGACGGTCACTACACACTCCTTAGGGGAAAACTTCAAGAGAAAGAGATAACAATCTTAAATATACATGCACCAAATATGGGAGCACCCAGCTATATAAAACAAATATTAATAGAAATGAAAAATCAAGCAATAAAAAAATTATAACAGGAGACTTTAACACTCCATTGACAGAGACAGATCAACGAGGCAGAAAATCAACAAAGAAATAAAAGAACTGAATTAAACTTGTGAACACATGGACTTAATAGACATGTACAGAGTTTTCCACCCAACAATAACAGAATATATGTTCTTCTTAGCTTCACATGGGGCATTCTCTAAAATAGACCATATACTAGCCCATAGAACGTGCTTAAGTAAATGCAAAAGACCTGAAATTATTCCATGCATATTATCTGATCATAGTGCTATAAAACTGAAAAAAAATGACAAAAGAGACTTCAAAAACTCCATCAACATATGGAAACTAAATCATATATTTCTGAACAATCAAGGGGTCACAGAAGAAATTAAAAAGTATCTACAGTAAATGAAAATGCAAATGCAACATACTGGAACATGTAGGATGCAATGAAGGCAGTCCTCAAAGGAAAATTTATTCTGATAAATTCCCACATCAGAAAAACAAAACAAACACAAATAAACAACCTGATACTATAGCCCAAACATCTAGATAAAGAAGAACAAGTGAAGCCCAAAGTGAAAAGAAGGGAGAAAATTACAAAGATCAGAGTGGAAATCAATGCAATAGACACTAAGAAAACAATACAAACAATTAATGAATCAAAGAGTTGGTGCTTTGAAAGAATAAATAAAATTGATAAGCCACTAACCAATTGTATTTTAAAAAGGAAAGAAGAAACTCAGGTTCATTCAGTAAGAATGAAAAGCGAGAAACCACTACAGACTCTGTGGAAATACAGAAGACCATCAATACTTACTTTGAAAACCTTTACTCTCATAGGTTTGATAACACAGAAGAAACAGACAGATTCCTAGAAACATATGAATTACCAAAGCTGAATCAAGAAGATGTAACACTGCTGAATAACCCAATTTCAGCTAATGAAATTTAAAATGTAATTAAAGCATTACCAACAAAGAAAAGTCCAGGTCCCAATGGATTCACAGGTGAATTCTGTAAGAACTTCAAGGAAAACTTAATGCCAATTCTCCTTAACCTCTTCCACGAAATTGAAAGGGAAGCAATTTTCCCTAACATTCCTGGAAGCAAGTATTACCCTAATACCAAAACAAAAGACCCATTTAAAAAAGAGAATTACAGGCCAATCTCCCTAAAGAATAAAGATGCAAAAATGCTCAATAAAATACTGGCAAACTGGATGTACCAAGTCATCAAGAAGATTATACACCACAACCAAGTGGGATTCATCCCAGGCATGCAAAGATTGTTCACATACACAAATCAATAAACATAAAATATTGTATCAATTGAGCCAATGATAAAAATCACATGATCATTTCAATAGATGCAGAAAAAGTTTTGATAAATTCCAACACTCATTCATGATAAGAACCCTATGGATAATCAGAATAGATGGTCTCTACATCAATCTGATAAAAGCCATCTGTGACAAACCAACAGCCAACATCCTATTAAGTGGTCCAAAACTGAAAGCTTTCACTCTAAAATCAGGAACAAGACATGGCTGTCCGCTATCACCACTCCTATTCAATATAATGCTGATAATATTAGCCAGAGGAATTTTAAAAGAGAGAGAAATAAAAGAAACAAAGATAGGAAAGGAAGAGGTTAAATTATCATTTGTACTGTCATCTTGGAAATAGTTGTTCAAGTTACAAAATTCAAGCATACAAAGTAGACACAGTATGTAACTTATCAACTAGTGATTTCTTAGTGGGTTTTTTTTTGTTGTTGTTCTTTTTTTCCTTTGGAATTCTGTATTGTTGCTACCCTTTTCGCTGTTTTGTTTGGCTGTTTTTTTTTCTTTCTAAATAAAATTTAAAAAAATAAATTATCATTTGTAGATGGCATGATACTCTACATAGAAGACCCCCAAAACATCATTGAAAGACTTCTAAGGTAATAAAGAAATTCAGTAATATAGCTGGACACAAAGTCAACACTCAAAAATCAGTAGCAATCTTGCACACAAACAACAAACTCACTGAGAGAGAAATAAAAGAAGCCACACCCTTCACAATAGCATCCCCCCAAAATGAAATACTTAAGAATCAATCTAAAAAATGAAGTAAAAGATTTATTCAGTGAAAATTACAGTACTCTGAAAAAAGAAATTGAAGAGAATTTCAGAAAATGGAAAGACATTACCTGTTCATGAATAGGAAGAACACATATTGCAAAAATGGTTATTCACCCAAAATTGTTATGCAGATTTAATATAATTCCAATCAAAATACTATTAGTATATCTCACAGATCTATAGAAATCATTCCTAAAATTCATCTGGAACCAGAAGAGACCTAGAATAGAAAAGGTAATTCTGGGCAACAAAGGCAACGCAGGAGGCATCACAATCCTTGACTTAAAGTTATACTACAAATCTACTGTAATAAAATCAGCATGGTACTGCAACAAAAACAGACTTGAGGATCAATGGAATAGATTAGAAGATACAACTACAACTAACAACACATTAAGCCACCTCATCTTTGACAAAGGTGCCAAATACATTCACTAGAAGAAATATAGCCTCTTTAATAAGTGGTGCTGGAAAAACTGGCTTTCCATATACCAAAAACTAAAACTAGACCCATGCCTATCACCACACACTAAACTAAAATCAAAATGGATTAAAGATCTAAATATTAAAACAGAAACACTAAATATGCTGGAAGACAAAGTAGGTAGAAATCTTGAAGATATAGGGGTAGGCAGAAAATTCATGAACAAAAATCAAACTGCATGGGAAATTCTTCCCAGAATCAACAACTGGGAGCTGGTCTTACTAAAAAGTTTTTGCACATCAAAAGAAATCTCCAGCAGAGTGAAAAGAAAATCCTTGAATTGGGAAAAATTCTTAGTCAGCTGTCTCTCAGACAAAGGACTTCTATCTAGAACATATAAAGAAGTAAAAAGAAAAAAAAATTGGCTCCCAAAATTCAAAGACCCAATCCAAAAATGAGCATGTAAGATGAATACACACTTCTTAGATGAAAAATACAAATGGCAAATAAATACATTAAAAAATGTTCAACATCATTGGTCATTAGAGAAATGCAAATTAAAACAACATTGAGATTCCATCTCACTCCAGAAAACTAGCCAGGATCAAGAAAACCACCAATAACAAATGCTAGAGAGTCTGTAGGGAAAAAGGAATGCTTCTGTGCTGATAGGGGGAATGTAGAATGGTGGAGGTCAGTTTGGAGATTCCTCAAATAGGTGGGATTGGAGGTCTCTGTTGACCCAGCTATTCCACTTCTGGGAATATTCCCAGAAGAACTGAAAACATCATACCACAATGATATATGTGCACCCATGTTTATAGCAGCACAGTTTGTAATAGCTAAATCTTGGAAACAACTCAAATGCCCATAAATTGAGGAATGGATAAAAAAGATGTAATATTTTTATACAATGGAATACTACTAAGCTATAAAGAAGGATCACATTGAGGCTTTTATAGGTAAATGGATGCAACTTGAGACCAGAGTCAGAAATGAAATAAATCAAACGCATATGTATAAATACTCTATTTTCTCCCTACTGTAAGAAACTAAAAGAGTAAATAAAATACAAAATCTTCAGTACATATTATGAAAGAGTAAGAAACTGCTCAAAGAGGAAAATAATAACTCAGGAAAAAGGAGAAAAGAACTAAGAAAAAAGAAAAAAAGATAAAAATTTGTATATATACACTTAAGTTTACTAAGATGATTGTACTAATAATTCTATTAGTTCTTGGAACAAAACAGCTAAATCCATAGGAGTACATCAATTTTGCATGACTACATATGATAATTTGAGCAAGACTTTTGAAGATAACTATGCAAAACAACAAAATTAGTTATGTACCTGCCACCTTGTTTTGAAAGCCTACATTATTGGTTTGGGCTCTTTGCTATAGTTATTTATTTGACTCTTGCTTCTTATTTTCCTTATTCTGTTTTGTTTTTCCCTCTAATACAGAAAGAATAGATGTACAGGCTTATATATGCCTATAACTTCATCTAAAGTGTTTACAAGACTTGATCTTAGTATATGTGATAGTATAAACACTGAAAAAAATGAGACATCATGGTAGCCATTGATAATTTCCTATCATTTTTTTGAAGCCTAATAATGCTTTTATTCTTGGTTTTGATTGGTTTTAGTCTGTTTTCAATTATTTGATTTCAATATGTGTGAAGGTATGGACAGTTATTTTGAAGAAAACAAGAGACATTATGGTAGCCATTATTGATTTCCTGTTGTCTGGTTTTGAAGACTCGCAAGGCACTCATAATTTTGTTTTGATTGCTTTTATACTATTTTGTTTTGTATTGACTTGTTTTGTGTGAAGGTATGGACAACTATTTCAAAGAAAACAAAAGACATTATGGTAGCCACTGTTGATTTCCTGTGGTCTTGATTTGAAGTTCTATGTTATTTGCATTGTTTTACTCTGATCTGTTTTGTTGTTTTGTTTTGTTTTATTCTCTTTAAGATAAAATGAAACTCTACTGCTATATGTCTATAAGATGCTTTTAAGCGCATAAGTTTTATACTATCAGATATACCTTATAACAAGGCAAAGTACTGTGAAAAAGGAAACTCCACTTCTATATTTCTATAAGATGCTAATAAGTAAATCATTATAATCATACCTACAGTAAATGCATTTTACTTTTTCTATTCATAAACTAAGTGACTCAGTGCAAAGCCTACTTTTGTCTTCCCACAATAGAATGTTAGAAGTCTGAATAGTGGGCTCATAAAATAGACTGCAGAACCTACTAACAGGCACAAGCCCTTTCCACCTAACTAAGAAATCATTGCCAATAAATAGAGTATTTAAGGGTACCCATATTTTAATCCAAGGATACACCTGGTTTTAACTCAGATTAAATCACTAAGTAGCACCATCTACCCAAGTGTTACTGAGAACTTACTTGGAGACAGTTCAGATATAATTCATGAGGAATTATAGCAGGTACATATAGCTCATAAAAGCTGGGCAAGAAAAATGTAAATGTAGTGATGCCATTTCTAGATATTATGTAATTAGCATCAAGCATTTTTCCATAACACATCAGAAAGAAACACAGGTATTTAATGCAATAATTTGACCTACATTTGTTAAAAATATAGACACTGAACATATTCATGATAAAAAATATGCTGAGGATATAAGAAAAAAATTAGATATGATCAGACATTCTGTAACAAAAGAAAAAAGCACATTAAGAAAAATGATCAATAGAATACAAACAATGCAGGAAAGTCTATTTAACTGTATAACAACCCTTCATTACAAGAACGATTCCCAGAATTGTTTTATATGGAGGCTTAGACACACAAAATCTTAAGTAACAGCTCTATTAAGATGAAATATAGTAGAATTCTTACCTAGATTTAATGAATCCCTGGATTCAATCCCTAGCAATACACACAAAGACACACACACACACACACACACAAAGACACACACACACAGAGTTTGAAATGATCAGAATGGTAGACCAAAAATACATTTATTTTCTCCTGCCACTTATAGAGACTGGATTCTTGCACAAATGTTTTGTACATAGGTGTATCAATTTTTTCCTGAAAAAATATTATCAACTATTGTCACTTAATATTCAAATGAAACTAACACATTAACTCAAAATGCAATAATCCAAGTAGAGAGGAATTTTTAGTATTTTGAATCTTATTCTTAAATTACATGGTACAACAAAATGATTTTATCTCCAGGTCTATACACAAAGTTTTCTTTCTATGTATGTAAGAACAATAAAAGGAAAGAAAATATATGAAAAGGTTATGAATCAAATTTAAAAATTGGGTGAGTGTTTCTCAACCAGGGTATTTTTCCCTTAGGAAACCTATCTGCGATGCTCATAATGAAGTGGGGGTTTGCTAATACGTAAGGGGTAGAAGCCAGGGATGCAACACTCCCTAAATCAGGCCATCACAACAAAGAAACGCTTAGTCTAATATGTCCCGAAGCCAAGGAACATTGTCACAAATGAAATCTATGACTCTCAATGATATTTTGTTGTGAATTTTCTCAGAACTCAAGAATGAAACATCTTCCTGACTCTGACAGTTTTTATAACTGCAAATCTAATTTACCAGTTCAGGTTAAATCGTCTCTTTGGTACTCCATTTGTAACCATGTCAACTGCTTATCCTGCAGCCCTCAGCTGGGTGCCTATCAGCCTCCAGCATAGACAGTGATCCAACATAGGATGTCACTTAGCTGCGGTAAGTAATTGCTCTTCATTTCATTTGGTGAAGAAGTACCCTTTCTTACTGAGTTTGGACTGCACCTGGAGCATCTTTACAACCTCCCCCACCTCAACATTCTGAATCTGCTTCTATCGAGCAACTGATTTTGGCCTCCTGGCATGATCTGCTATACCAAAGACACTGAGAAAGAGAAAAGTGTATACAAAGTAAAATTCTGCTATGGAAGAAGACACTGACTTGTATGGTTATCTAATACCACTAACGATTAAACAGACTAAAAAGAAACAAGTTAGAGGGACTCACCATTATATGTTTCCTTTTATTCTCTGCTCTGTCACTAACTTCAATATAGTCCTGTGATTAAGTATGTTTAAA
>PVJX010015209.1:0-42973 GCA_004027295.1 Dolichotis patagonum
TTTTTTGCTTCAGTTCATTTTAGATAAATTCTACCGACTTAGCTTCAAATTCACTGATCCTTTCTTCTGCAGGATCTAGTCTATTATTTATTCAATCATGTAAGCTATTCATTTATGATGGGCTATTTTGGATACTCCTTTTAGTTTCTCTCTGATATTTCCTCCCTGTTTATGCATGCTGTCTACTTTATCTATTATAGCCCTTAACATAGTTGTCACAGTTATTTTAAAGCCCTTGTCTGCCAATTTCAGCATCTGGTTATCTGTAGTCTACCTCTAATGCCTGATTTTTCTTGATTTGGGGCCACATGTTCCTAATCCATTCTGCCTGTCTCCTTCTCGTTTCCAATCTGTGTGGAAAACAGAAAAGTTGAGACTAAGTAAATAATATTTATCCCAGAAAATGGTGTCAGACCTTACCAGTATAACTTATAGACAAACTATGGCTTTGATTTATTGCCACTTTAATTTGATACAGTTTACCACTAACTTCAAAATATTTTGATGTCTGGATTAGTATTTTGCAGTCAGTGGGGTCAATTCCAAGAAGAATCAGATGCTGGAATTACATTGCAAAGATTTTAAACCAACTGTCATTTTTTTATTTTTAAATTTTATTTTTTTTCTTTTGTGTGGTGCCAGGGATTGAAACCAGGGCCTCATGCGTGCTGGGCACGTGCTGTACCACTAAGCTGGACCCCAGGAGCCACCTATTTCGTGTCATTTTTAAATGCTTTAATTATCAATTATAATTTTTTTTGAAAAAATAGAAAATCTCAGTTAAAAAAAAATAGTAGTTATCTTTAAAACCCCAGATAAGTGAAAGGTATACTGCAAAAAATACAATTTAAAAAACTCACTGGATAGATTTGATAGCATGGTGTAAATAACAAGAATCAGGGCACTTAAGGGTAGTTCAATATAACTTACTCAATTTGAGTAATAGTAAGAAAATAGATTTTCTTTTTTAAATGAACAGAGATGAAGGACTCTGTGAGAAAATAATTAGAGATCCAAATCCATATTGTCAAACTGTCAGAGAAGACAAAGAATGTGGGACTCAAAAAAAAAAAATGTTCAAAGTAATAATGACTGAAAATTCCCCGTATCTGGTAAAAGAAAGAAACCTACATATTCAAGAAGCTACACAAATCCCAGGTAGGAGAAATGCAAACAAATCTATGCTAAGATATGTGAAGATTAAACTACTAAAAACCTAAGAAAGAAGTCCTGAAAATACAGAGAAATGACACATTAAAAATAAAGGAACATCAACTCAAATGACTAGTTGTTGTATGGGAGGCCAAAAGGAAGAGAGTATTGTTATATTTCTTAAACACCAAAAAAAGTCAATCCTGATTTTACATATAGTAAAACTGTCTTTCAGAAAAAAAGGGGAAATAAAATGAATCTCAGTATGATCTAGAGAAATCACTAAGAAAACTATAAAACACAATATACAAAAATAACATAATCGAAATGAAAGCAAGAAAAAAAGGCCAGAAAATAATAAAAGACAAAAAATACCAAATAACAATTACATTAAATGTAAATGGTCTTGCTAGGGATGTAGCTAAGCAGCACAAGTGCCTGCCTGGCAAGTGCAAGGTCCTGAGTTCGATTCCCGTGCAAATGTAAATGGTCTAAATCTACCAATTAAAAGACAAAACCTGCCTCAACTATAGAAAATCTTGTCTATAAGAAATTTACTAAACACATAGGTAAGGTTGAAAGTAAAAGGATGGTAAAAACTGTATAAACGTAAGTCAAAAGAAAGCAGGAATGACTACATTAATATCAGATAAAATACACTTCAGAGTACAGAAAAGGACAAAAGACAAAAAAGATACAGCTATCCTAATGTGTATACATCAAACAACAAAGATTAAAAGTACATGAAGCAGAAACTGAGAAAGCTGAAAGGAGGAATGGGGAAATCCACAGCTGTGGTTGGTTACTTTAATACCCCCTTTTCAGCAACTGAAAGGATCTAGAATTGAACATCATTATCAACCAAAAAGATCTAATTGGTATTTGGAGAACACTCTGCCCAACAATATCAGAATCTATACTCTTTCAAGCACACATGGAACATCATCACAGTAGACTGTGTCACAAAAAAATTAATAAAGTAATATTTATTACTTATTAATTTTATTATTAATAAAGCAAATTAATATAAGATCATTTAAACCATACAAAGTACATCCTCTCCCCATAATGGAATGAGATTAGAAATCAATAACAGAAAATCTCCAAACAGTGGAAAATTGAACAATACTCATTTAAATAGTGTATGGGTAAAAGAAAATTTTTAAAAAACATGAAACTGATGAAGCCAAAGCAGTGCTAAGAGGTAATTTTATAGCTCCAACTGCTTATTTGAAAAAAGAAAAATCTCGTATCAATAATCTAAGTTCCTATGTCTCAAGAAACTAAGAAAAAAAACCTATACCAAACAGAAATGAGGAAATTCTCAAGATTAGACATTAAATCAATGAAACTAAAAACTCTTAAAACTCAACATTAAAAATCTAATAATCCAATAAGAAAATGGCCAAAAGACACACAAATATACTCCAAAGCAAAAATGGCACATAAGCAAGTGAGAAAATATTCAACATAATTAGCCATTTCAGAGATGTGAATTAAAACCACAATGAAATTACTACATACTTATCACCTTGGTTAAAATAAAAAATAATAACACTAAATGTAGAGAAACCGAACCACTCACACATTACCAGTAGGAATATAAAATGGTATAGCTTCTCTGGAAAAAGTAGTTCCAATCTAAAAATGGACACAGCATATAACTCAGTAAGTATGCTGTCATGGACATTTATTCAAAGAAATGAAAGGTTATTTTCATGCAGAAACTTGTACATGAATATTCATAGCAGCTTTATTTGTAACTACCCAAATATCTTTCCGTGGTTCATGGTTTTTTGTTGTTGTTTTTTTTAGTACATGCACTGCTGAAGCAAGTACATGGTGAACGGTTAAACTGTGGTATGCTTTTACCATGGAATTCTACCTGGCAATAACAGGGAGCAAACTTGATACATACTGGAATAAAAGGGAACAAAGGATATACACTGAACAATTCCATTTCTATAATATCTGTGAAATAACATACAGAAACAAAGAACAGATTAGTAATTGCCAGTAAAGGACGAGTGTTTGCAAAGGACAGAAAGACACGGAGCTTTGCAATGGTGGCACAGTAAAAATAGCTTATTCATGGTGTTGGTTGCACATGGTGGTGGCAGCTACATATGTGACAAAATTGCACAGAATTTCCCATACATGCAAGTGTGCATGTGTGCACTTGCACCTGTGCATGGAAAAGGGATGTATGTATAACTTCAGTGAAGTCTGAACAGACTGTATCCTGTACCCTTGTTGTCTTCCTGTTTTGGTATTTATCATAGTTACACAAGATGCTTGTCCTGGGGAAGCCTGGTGATGGGTTCTGGAGCCTCTGTATACATCTATTCATTGCTTCCCCAGATTTTATAATCACTTAGAAATAATAAATAAACTCATACATACACAGAACAGTTCTTCATGACTTCATCTCAATTAATAACCTGATGGTTTAATATTTTTATATGAGCACTATGGCAAAAAAATACTTAAAAGTCTCATGTTTTGGAGGAAAAAAGCTCTAATTGGTTGACAAAACTGCCTCAAATGTTATAGATCTTCTTACTCATTTTCAATTTTATTCCTTTACTTGTCAATAATCAAATTAGAGATATACTACTGGGATTAAAATAATCCTCTTTTGAAGATGTAATATCGGAGAAAAGGTGAAATTTTACTGAACAGACGTGTCTTCAATCATCAGTCAAAGCACACATGGCCTTGTGAATGGAAACCTTTCAGCGTGACAAATCCTTTCCGAATAAAACCCACCACTCACTCCTTTATGAGGGAAACTTTCAGCGTTTAAACTGGATTTCTGTACCGCCTTAATTCACTTAAACATACAGAGCTCTCACGTCTCTGTATAGCCTAAGGCTTAAGAAAGGAGCCTAATGTACCTTCATTGCTTCCAAATATGTTATACCATTCTGTATCCGCCCCAAGCACGGAAGGTGGAACTGAACTAACTAACTACCTCATGGATTTGTTCTTCCAATGTGACCTCCAAAGAAAGTCATGAAAATTCAGCAGCAGTAAGACTGACATGGTGGCTGCCTTCCCAATCCTCTCACTCTGGAAGGGGAACAGGCCTTTTGACAGATTTTTCACTTTAGGGTTTACATTCTCTCATTTGATCTTTAACATAATGTATTATAATGTAGATTTATATAAATTAATCCATATATAGTATATTTGTGGGTACTTTGAGGTATTTCAAGGATAGTTGAAACTATTGGGCTTTTAGGCTTATAAACTTAAACTATGAAACACTCCAGGTACAAAATGTGACTATACTGTTCTACCACAATTAAATAATATGAACAGAAAACAACCTAACTATATGAAATCAGTCTAAACCTTTTTTCTAAGAAACTCTTGTATGACAGCCTCTCCTTTTTGTGTTTCTCAACACAGAAAGTATATTTATTGTAGAACATTTCAAAAGGAAGAATTTCAGAAGACAGAAATCACTTCTAGTCTGGAATTCTCAAGTGATCATATTTGTCTTCTTAGATTTGTAACAAACTAGCAGGACAATCTGCTTCAAGAAAATTAGTAAATGATTAGGCGTATGTATTAGTCAGCTTTTTGTCACTACAATGAAATGCCCGACATAGGCGACTAGATGTAAAAACAGAGGCTTCTTCAGCTCACGATCTGAGACGGTCAATTGTCAAACAGCACAACAGGCCCAGGAAGGGCGACTCGCTGCTCGATCATCTCGCAGTGCAAGTAACAAGGGACGGGCAGGTGATGAGCTCCAGGACCAGGAGTGTGGGAGTGGGCCCGACGTGCTCCTGTCACCCCCCCCAAGAACTCCAGGGGTCACAGGAGAAGCACCTGGGACTCGTGTCAACCCTAGCATCAAGCCCCAGGCACCCAAGGGTTTCCCACTGGCCCCACTGCTTACAGGTTCCACCACCTCCCAAGAGTACCAACCCTTCCCTCACACATGCCATCAGAAGCACACAATGAAACCATGTTCAGATCACAGCCATTCATAAACCACATGAGTAAAAAGCACCGTTAGCTTTTTCTTTTAGACTCGATCACAAAGGTATCTTTTCTAAAGCATTGAGTTTTTTTTTAATAAAATCAATTTCTAGACATCTTCTTAGAAGTGTTTATACATCCAGCAATCCCACCTGGCCCCTGGCTATATTTTGTGTATTTTTAAAAGTGCTAATAAAACTCAATTACCCACCACCTGACAGATGCACATTACTTCTCCCTCTTTTGGGTTTCTTTTTCTTCCATATTTTCTGTTGCTCTGACCCTTGGGTTCCATCCAAAACTTTCACTTTTCCAAAATGCTTTTGCGGTTTTAATTTCCACCAACACTTTTTGGTTTCAGTTCAACTAACCTCAGGTCATACTGACATTGACCCTGGCCCCTGAGCCAACAGAGTAAATGTATGTTTTGTAATGATGGGTCAGTTGTTTGCTACAATGTTTTTCCAATCTTGCATGGCCTTGATTTCACATAACTATATCTTTTTCAATATAGGCAGCTCTTTAAATATGTGACCAAATTGTTTTAATTTTTATAATTTTGTAAGACTTGCTATATAAAAAGCTTTCACAGATCATAAAAGTTTAGGCCACACAAAATACTACACATGTATTTTACCTACTTGGTCTCACTATTCCAGTGGTTCTTATCGTGGGAGTACAGGAATATACAGGAACTTAAGGGTGGGTTTTAGGGTTTTAGACTACTGCTTGGCAAAATCTACATTCTTCTATTGCTTGTGGACTCACATGCTAGGCGACAGTGCAGGCACTGGTGACTGTTCCACCCAAGGAATGCAAGCAGGAGTAACGTTAGCCACCACCAGACCTGGCCCATAGACACAACCTGTGTGTGCACCACACTTTTGTCCCTTTAACCACCTCAATGATAATATGGCATATTTTTACATTTTAGTATAAAATAATAATAATGTTACAAATATTAACATGCCACTTTGAACCAGACTGTGATGGAATTCATTTATGCTGAAGATTGAATTTTTTAAAATTATTCCATAAAATTCATATACGTTACCTAGAAAAATTCAAGGAACAAGAATCCGAAAACATTTCATTCTATTTGTTGTCATGGGCCTTCCAAAAATAGCTCACTAGACACGGAAGGATTAAGAGCTACTGCTCATATCTACCAGTCCCATGAGGTAAGTACTATAGCAACACTCCCCCATTGCTGAACCGAGGAAACGGAAGGACTCAGGTTCAGTAACTCCCCCTAGACCACACGGCCACTGAGTGGCAGGGCTGGGATGAGGACACTGCTGTCCTGCTCCAGAGCCCAGCTCTGCCTGACTGCCTTCACTTCCTCCTAACTCCTTTCGATGGCAATGTGTGGTTCATATGCTGTGACTCCGTTATTTAGCCTGAGGATGTGTTTAGTTAGACGGTCTTCACTGGCTAGGAGGATCTCACAGTCAGCTTTCCTCGGAGTTTAACTGGGGTACCACACACCCATTTCTCATAAACTCTTTCTTTACTTAGCAGAACAGCACTCTTGGGTTTGGATTGAAAGCCTCACCAAATTGTTTTTCATTAACAGTTTCCCTTGCTAATATTTAGGGACAATCTGAGACGAAGGAAGAAGTAAGCGGAGTTAGTGGTATCCCCTGGTTTCTTCTCTTGCCATGTCTCGGAGCCAGGAAAGGAGGGGCTTCTGAGACCGTGAGCTCTCTGGGTGCTGAGGAGGTCAGAGCTCCACAGGGCAGATCCAAAGAGCTGTATTCCAAGGTAGGTGCGCACCGGATAGAGACGCTCCCCACAGCACTGCAAAGCGGAAGTGATCCATGCAGCAACTTGGTCTTACAACTTTTTTTTAATGAATGAAATGTTGGCTACAGATTTGCTGTAGGTCCCAGTTTTCAGAATCTCTGCCTGGGATGGAGATCCCACGATATCTATCATGCCGTACAGTCTAACTCATCTCCACGAGGCCTTCGGCATGTGAGAGAGCATTTTGCTGATCTCTATCTCAGCTCTCAGCTCACTTTAAACACAGCTTCTGCCATCAAACCAAACTGTTTCAGGGGCGTCAACTGACACTAAATAAACAGATGAGATATTTTTCTGACACTTAAAAGTAATTAGTCTAGTAACTTCATTATCCTGATACCTAAACAACATTTTCACACCATTCTTAACTAGAACTAAAAAACCGTGGGTGGGTCAGAGCTTCAGAAACATGAGTGAGAATAACAACAACACAACAACAGCCCTAAAAACATGTAGGTGAAAACCATGGACCCCAGTTGAGAGGTATCTCAACATATAGCTCTCTACTTCCACAGCTCAACGGGCAACTAGAAAGGCTACTGAACTTTACCTATCAAAGGAAATCAGTAAGACAATAAAGGCTGAATCTTAAGACTATTAATGAAAAAAACCATAATGGGTACGTTATAAAACTTCTAATTACCAACAGCCTATTTCTCCACCCTTGGCCTGGGAAATATTTACAGAGGAATTCTTGGCCAAGAATCTATCCTAAAGCTTCCTTCCCCACCAGGTGAAAGGCATAAATTTATATTTGGCAGGGATATTATAAATAACATAGCTGCCCTGTTAAAAAATAAATAAGAAAATACTGATTAAAACGTCAATTCAGCAAAGCAGTCTGCCTTCTGTATCTTGGAATAATTTAGGGCTCAAAAATCTTCCAAATGCCTTTCTGGACCCTTCAAAACTATGTAGAAATTTCCGTCTCTGGTTTTAAATCCTAGCATGTGTTACTAGGAATCTGAAGAGCTTTCCATGCCTCCCTCCCTCATCATACTGACTTCTTAGTGGGTTGGGACCAAGCCATATTTCTTCTGGCCTTTAACAAAAAACAAAAAGAAAGAGAAGAAAAAAGAGAGCCCACATGTCTTAGGACACACTGAGTTCTTTGAAACCAAATGGAAGTAGAATTACTGCCCAATCTTCTAAGTGTGTCACGGATTGGTGAGTCAACATGTGAAAAGTGCCCAAAAGTTCTTAGATGAAAGAGGACCCCAGATCTGTATAAAGTATTATCATTATAAAAATAACTTAGTTTTCTTGTGAATTTTTTTCCTGTGAAAAGAGAAATCTTTTTAAACTGCTGTCAGCAACCAATTTTTTCTTAAAAAAATAATAAAACGCCCCAAAAGGTGGACATTCTAACGGAATTAAATCATTAGTACTTTTCTTGTGCTGTAGAAAGGGAGTAGGAGCTAAGCAGTGTCTCTGAGAATGCTCAAGGTGTTGCCTGGACTATAACATGGAAGTAGTGTATAAAATACCTTAAAATTTCTGTACAATTGCTTTTCATGCTCTATAACAAGCAGCTTCCTAACCATGTTTCTTCTCTTTATTTCTGTTTACTATTAAAGGACATCTGTACTTGTCCATGATTAGAAAGTAAAATATAATTCTTTTACATATACTTCATACATTCCTGATTGTTCTTCCTTTTCTTAGACAAAAGCTGTATTCCACACCCAGGGTGCCTACAAGAAGAACTGGACTTAATCAGCTGCTAATAGTATATTCGTGCTGTAATGAGAATAGGACACATACAATCTTCTCAATTCCCTGGCATAGTGGCTCTAACTAGACTGACTCTTGTTGAAACACGTAGCACTTACTACCTGAAACTTTTATAGTATCCTGGTAAGGCAGAGGAGATATTACTGTTTCAAAGTTGTTGCTTGAAAAGTTGTAGTAGTATTAAGCATTGTCTCATCCTTTCTTAATATATTAACTAAGGCAAAGGAAACTAAGTTTGTTCTTTATGGTCCCAAAATAACTGCTCAGATGCTTTCAGGTTGATGAATTACTTGTAGTGAGCAAACCAGATATAAAGGAAGGGAAAATAAAAAGAGAAGCACTTTCCCAGCTGTGTTTCTTCTTTCAGCTTGGGGACAGTCCCCAGCTCTTAGGGCTACCTAACTGACCCTGCAATTGTTACCTGTTAAGCTATGCTCTGATTCCAAAGAGTCAGGTGCTTCCTCAAGCAACGAGGTAAATACGGTACCACCCATCTGTTAATTCCAAAGAACTCTGGAATCAGGACTTAAAATTATATTCTTGGTCAAAAGGCATAATGCTGTTTTTCATCTTCTTTCAAATAAGAGAAAGAAAAATAGAGGTTTAGAGAAAGCATTCAAGTATTTTAACAAGGAGGTTTCTCCTAAGTTTCCTTTGGCCACTATGCCAAAGCATTTTTGACAGATAATTGGACTAGAAATAGTGCCCCTGGAAACCATCAACCAGCATTCCCACCCATTAATTAGGTGATTCATTTTCATTTTTTTTCTCCCTATTTTTTCCCCTGTATCCTTTCCCACCCTTTCCTTATTGCTTTTCCTTTGGATCATCTATACCTCCGCTATCCTCCTCCATCTATTTATTTGTGTTGTGACTCATTGCCCCTGGATATATTTCCTTTTCTTACTGCTTCTCCTTGCCTACGGGTTGCTTCTCTGAAAAACCCTCCTGCCTGGCTATTACTAAGCTCACTGTAAAGATCTTAACCATCCTGCAGGTGACAGAGCTCTTTCTTTCCAACTGAGTAGACAGCTACTGCAGGGACAGGGAATATTGCACCTAGCTCTAGCAACTGTATAAATTGAACACACAGGCAGACTGAGTAGGATGAGGCACACATCTCATGTGAGGCGAATGTGATAACTACTACACTACGGAAACAAAGCATGTATCTAATGGAAATCAACTACAGCCTCACTGGGGATAACAGGATTTGAGATTATTGAGAATATAGGGGATACACTAGTGTAAGAAGCTCACCAATGGAACACAGAACTTTCGCCTTAAAGAGGTACTTCTATTCCTTCAGCATTTGATGATCCAATACTACATGGAAATAAGGTTTCTGAGTAAACAAACCCACAAGTCCTGGGTTTTGAGCCCATTCTGCCATGAATTATCTGAGCGGCCATGTAAGCCAATCTTTCTTGGCTTGAGTTTCCACCTCCACAAAATGAGGTGGTTAGACAGATGACCTTTAAAAAATCAACCAAGCAAAACAAAAACAAGGCTAAAGAGTGATTAGTACCCTCATTTAGAGTCTTACCAGTACACGATTGTTTATCCTTCATCAATCTATTTTAAACACATGCACTTGGGGGATCATCTATTCATATATTTAGAAAAATGTCATCCTAATAAGTACTTGGAGAAGAAGTGGAATTCTATGCACTGTTTTTATTGTCTCTAGAACCATTTACTTCCTATACATACCTTATTATAGTATTAAAAAACAATAGGAAAAAATCTTCAACCTGTCTTGCTCCTAATTAATTCCCTAATTGACAACGTAGAAAAAAAAAAATGAAACTGAACTTCAGTATCAGCAAATAGCTGATAGACAAAATATCTTCAAGTCTGGAATGATCAGGTTGATAGGAGGTTGACCCAGAAATTCAAGGGTATAGATGCCAGTCAAGGCTTCAACTTAGTAAAAACAGCACATGCCAGAGCTATTTTCTTAAATCAAGAAATCTCTGTGGTAAAGGAAAGGGGATCAAAATATCAAGGCAAGCATGTCAGTGGCTTGAGGTATGTGTCAGATTTATTGTGACCAAGAAGATTAAAATCAGCCACCAGTAAGGAGGGTGGGTAGGTGCTACATCCAGACGTCAGGAAGTCTGGAAATTATGTGATCAAGCCAGAGAGGTTCTCAGGCAGATGATAAATAAAGGACATGCTTAAAACAGCAAGGCTGAAAAGCAGCCAAGGCCTGTAGATACAGTGATCACTTGTGTCGCGGCATTACCTGTGCCTATGGTTAAGAGTGCAAAGCTAAAGATAGCAAGATGAATCCAGGTCATATGAACAGACTCCAATGAGAGGGAGCAGAAAGGTCACTGACATAGGCTCAGAAATATAGTGTCAGGGTGGGGCATCAGAATGTCCTCCAGGCCGCAGGCCTCAAAGAATGGACTCCGAGTCACGCCCATGTTGGGAAAGCGCGGAGGCGGAAAGCTGACAGAGGAATGAAGAGAAGGAGCCGCAGCCAAGGTGCACTGAGAAAGGGCACCACTGAACTGCTGAAGCAGCGCACCCTGGCCTCACCCAGCGGGGGCACAGAGGGGCGGGTGACAGCTGGCCCCCACTCCCAGGCAGCCCGCCACAGGCAGATCTCAAGTAGGGCAGCCATCCTCTGAGGCTGAAGGCGTTTCTGAAAAAACCCAGTGGACGGTGACTCTAATTTTTCTGGCTCTTCCTTAGAAACCACATAACCACCAACATTCTAGTTCTTTTTCCTGCTTGGCTGACCCACGTTCAGCTTACATATTCTCTGCCCACAAAAGTCACAGTGTGCAGTTATCACCCGGGACCAAGCACTAGTGGTACCTCTTGCCTTCCACAAGTTTTTATCTCTGCTGAACTGTAGCATCAGGGTTTTCCGGAATGTGTAAATGGCCCTGCCTCGGTGGCCACATCTGAGTTCACATATCAGCCCTCCCATCACCAATTCTGGGATCCTGAAGGAACTCTCTTCATGTTGGAACTGTTCTCATCTAGAAAATGATAAAGCAAATACCTATTATGCAGGGTTGTTGTGAGAATCCAAATACATGTAAAAGCATTTAGCATGTACTGGGCACGTGAGTATAGTCTAGAAATGGAAATAATTATTATTAATTCTTGGTTGCCCTCTCCTTAAAGGAAAAAAAAAATCAACCATTCTCACCCAATTAAAACAAGAACAAAAGCATGTGGCCTCAAATCCTTCTATCCAACAGCCAAGTGTTCTTATCATATTCCATCTTGCCCACTAGGAGAGAAACCAATGTGATAATGGGGCTCATATCAAAGGGTCACATGTAATACTGCAGACTCTAAAAAGCAATGTGTATAATAGGATTGGGCAGTGACTACACAAAGGAATAATTTGTAGAGAGACATTCACACCAGATAGTCTGTCCTTAAATGACATTCTACAGCTAAGTAATCATCCATTCCATTTCTGAGCAAGATGAGCCTTATCTGCTTTTGCTCCTGTATCACAATATGCTTCCTCTTTTCCTAATTCAATCTAATTTAAAGGTAAGTGGCGTAACAAAGAAAACATTACCCACCTCATTCTACATGCTTGTGCCATCCCACAACAGATGATTGCCAAGAGGCACCAGTAAACTTTTCCAACACATATTTTGCCCAGACAATGGGTGAGTGGAAACTGAATGAAACAGATAAGGGCTGATGACTCAAGTTTCCAAACAAATTTCTAGCTAAATACAGCCTCAAAGGCTAATCATTAGATGCAATCCACCCAAGTTAGAAATAGGGCATTCACTAACAGTCAACAACTCCCTATGGAATCCAACGCTTGGAACCTTCTTAGATACTTCAAATTAAACTGGACACAAAGCCTACTGCCACGGCAACATGGACAGACTTCAAAAACATACAGTCAATGTTTTGAGAGTTAAAAACAAGCTGCAGGTTATGGAATGAATGACTGTCTGCATTACATTTTAAAATGTGCCAAGCAATAAACACACAAACACACACACACACACACACACACACACACACACACAGTAGAATATAAAGATAAAAATGAAAATGAAAAATAACAGTGGTTGCTAGGGAGAGGGATAGGGAGGGGAATGAAATAGTGGAAAGTAACAATTGGGAGTTTCCTGTATAGTCACATAGGGCCCTGGGGGCTCACAGTGGTTGACTGCTCTGTTGATGCTGTCTTCAAACTCTCAATAGTCTTATCTTTGAACTCAGGTAATGGAGCATGCATGTGACCAGAGAAGCTACACACATTATATGTCTGCTACCATTCCCTGCTGCCCCCTCCACACAGAGCAGCCCAAACGCCCCTGAACAAAGAATTGCCAAGAGGTACTAGTAAACTTTTCCAACACGTATTTTGGAGTTCAGTGAGACTCAGAAAGTACCAGGTAGCTTGCTATATCTCAGACTGAGAGACAGCACAATCATCATGGAGAGAAGGAGTGCCGACAGCCCATCCTGAAGGGCTCTGCATTCTATTCGACTAGAACTTTTAGATGAAGAAGAAAGGCAAAAGTATTCCAAGGAACATTCAACCAAGAAAACTTATCATGTATTTTATTCCTGTTACATTCCTATACTAGCCAATCATTAAGCCAAAAGTTATGTCATAGAAGAAAAAGAAAAGGCAACCCAGAGTTCTTTCTCCTTTTAGTTTTTCTATCTTCATCAATACCAACTAGGGTATTGGTAAAATGTGTGTGTATCAGAAGCCAGGTAAGATAGCTGCTAGTTTTGTTTAGTCTTTCCTCTGCTCTGAAAAAAAATATGTCCGCATGAGGGCAATGGTTTGAATATGGTTTGCATCCTTAAGACGCCGTAGTCATGAAAAGCTTGGTCCTCACAGTGGTACCACTGGGTGGTGAGGGAATCTTTGGGGCTGGACCCCTGTGGGTATTGCTTGGGTCACTGCAGGGTGGGGGCAGCCCTAGGAGGGTAGTTCTTGTGGGACTCTAGTACTTGAGAAAGGGCATAAAAAGCATGAGCCTGGCCTCATCCATTCCAGAGATGACTGCTTATTTTGATATGTGCTGCTGCCATTGTCATCTGCTTTAGCCATGAGTCCTTCACCAAAACCGAGCTGATACAGGTGCCATGTCCTTAAATCTCCCAAGCTGTGAGCTAAACAAGCTTTTTCTTTTTATAAATTAGAAGCCTCAGGTATTTAACTGTAGTAACACAAAACTGTCAATACAATTGTTAGGTCCCCCATCTGAGAGACAGCACAATCATCGTGGCAACGGTCCAAAGCTGCACCCTGATAGTGCACACCTCCTTCTTCCCAGAAGCCCCTATGGCTTCTCCCTCCCAAAAGTCTGCCAAAGCTCAGGCATGTAAAGGTTTACCCAGCCCCCTGCACTCTCACAAAATAAATCAGCTCACAGCAGTCCCCACAGCCCTTCCCCCTTCAGAGCCTGTATCAGGCAGCACCTGCCCTTTGTCTGCAGAGAGCAGCTACAGCCTTCTCTGTGGTGACCCCCTCCGTGTCCCCCCATTAAACTTTCTTACTACTTGCCTCCTGTCTTCTAATATTCTGCACTGCTCTACATTGAGTACAAATCACGCAATCAACAATGACCTATGAAGAACTGTAATCTCAATGACTGCAATGCATTAAATGTGTTTATATGCACATTTTCAATTGTCCTTGTATAATAGAAAGGTATGTGGGAAGAACTCATGCTAACAGTTAAAGTTTCGATTTTTTTCTTTATTTAGAACAACATTAAGTAGAAACCAAGACACATCATAACAAGTGGAGAGCAAGACTGAAGAAGAAAGAGAAAATCTTTGTATTTGTATTTTTTAGAGGCATTGTCCTCCTGCCTTTGCATAAGGGGCCTCACATTTTTATTTTGTAGTCAGTCCTGCCAATTATGCAGCAGCCCACAGAATACCTAACTACCAAGTACTCCCCAAAAGGAAGGCTGGCTTCTAAAATTGTGAAATAAGTGTTCAATTAATTTAAAATGTTCACATTTAGGTGCATCTCTTGGCCAGCACCTTGGAAAATATAATTTTGGTTATATGCTTTGAAAAGAAAAAAAAAGTGATAAATTCATGCCATTTGAGGGGTGGGGGGGTGTTTGCAAACAGAATTCTTTTTCTAATACTACCTGGAAATTCTCTTCTAAAACCACTTTTTTGCCGAATACTAACAGATGAATATGATTTTACATTTTGTGAGTATACCTTGAACCCCCTTGTAAGCCGTTCGTGGTCTTTACATACGACACACTCAACATAAGGGGAGCTGAGCACAGAGCCACTGCTCCCTCTGAAGCCTCATTCTGAGCTATCAGCGCCTCCCCAGGCCTCCTCCTGGGGCTCCCAGTTAGGAACTGAGCTCTCCAGTTGACTTTTATTTGTCCTACACAAAGTGTTTCACAAACATTCCTGGAATGGCTCAAAAGCCTGAGAGACAGGAGATGTGGAACAGTAACAATTGAAAAATCAATGTTTTAAGGCAGATTTTCTCCAAAATCAGAAAGCATGGTCCTGGAGAGCAAGTGACCCTGGAGGATTTGTAAGACCAGCCAGCTCCCCGCCTCACTCTGGTGAGCATGCTACATCTGGTGCAGCTTGGTCTGGAGGGAAGTCGGAGTCACCTGTGCCTCCAAAACGCTTTATCAGGGAAATGAGAGGCACAAGGCCAGCCAGTCCTAGTTCTGAGGATAGTTCATGCTAGTGGAGCTTGGGAATTACTGATTTTGGTCGATTGTTCTACTCAGCACTGGGTGTGTCTATGTCCAGCTTTGGTAATTTCCTTAATAAATAATCAACAAATTCTTAAATTGGTGGCCACTGTCCATAGAGTATTGCGCCTGTTGGAATGCAAAACAGCCAGGGGAATGTGGGCTGAGAAAACAGGAAGGGTTTATATTATAAACATGTTACTGTCCAGCTGCTCATTCTCCCAGCTGGTCTGATGGTATAGCTTTTATTTGACTCTTTGACATGGTTGAAATGAAAGTCAACTGGCTTAAATTACCAGCTATGGGGAAGCACATAAAAAGCCAGGTTCACACACCAAAAGAAGGTTCCTTGATGTTCAGGGTCAGAACAGACTTTATCAGAGCTGGGAGCACCTTCGGGAGGATGGTAAATGTGCTCCCAGTATCATTCCCAACTTCAGGCCAAGCAGTTTGGAAGAGGGGCATCTGGCTGTCCTTAACGGGCCAGGTGTCTCCTAGGCACAAAAAAAGTCAGATAGGAACTGAGACAGAAAAACAAGTCTATTCTGCAAAATACAAAGTGAATTTTATCACTCTTGTAACGCATATTCAAAGAGTTTGGAGCAAAGATTAGCAGGGAGAATGCCTTGGATACAATATTTTCTTTTCCTTTGCAAATTGTGTGGAACAGGCAGGTTTATGCAGGGCCTGCAGAGGTTGACATTGAAGTGACCTCTGAAAGCAGACACTCCAGTGAAACTGTTATGTAAACTAAATGACTAGACATTCCAGGCAGCAGGTCAGGAAGCGGGCTGTGTTCGTGACAGCCTGGCACCTGAAGTGGCCCACACTTCTGAACAGAGAGGGGATGGAAGCAAAGGCCCTCCAATTTCACAATAGGGGCTGAGTAAAATTTTGTAAGCAATGGAGATGTAAAATAATTCAAAATTTTAGGAAAGGCTTTCTATACTTGGTAGGTGGTAATAGGATGATTTTGCTCTTTCAAATCTAAATGTTTAGAACTGAATTTAATCACAATGGCAGGCAGCAGACTGAAAAGAATATAATATAATATAACATAATATAATATAACACAGACTAATGTGTCATTAGCTCTGCTGTGCACTGTAATGAGATTAGCTACCAGTAACATCATAATTAGATTTTGGAATCTCGCTGGGTTAGATCTATGCCCAAAGAACATATAGCCAGAAATAAGTTAGATCCATTTCACACCAACAATCTGAGTTATTTAAATAAAACAACCTTTTAAAAAAAATCTTCTCATTCGGAAAAAAAAAAAACCCTCATTTTGTTAACTGATTATAAATCATCAAACTCTTTAAAATCTCTAAGTACACAGTCTGAAAAAATTAAATTTGAACAGTAGTCACAATGATCTTGGTTATATTTTTAATCAGTTAAAGAACTTTATTTATAAAACCAAAGATCTGGTTTTAAAAAGTCATACATTTGATGTGCATCATTCCAAAAATTGCCTTACTCAAATTCTCAAATTCTGTGAACTAGATGAAATTATCAACATTTTCTAAGGTCTTTTCTTAAAGTAAATAATTTAAAATATTCGTTTTGAAAAGTGGCTTTATTGCATGCTTGTTGCATTTTTAGTGAACTAATATGCTTTATTTGTAAAATTTAAAATTTGGTTTACAAATGTCATGAGGCCTGGGTAGACTCATTTGAGAGGAGCCCTGTACTTCCTTTGTGCATGAGAGCTAATAGGATTAAGACTTGAAGAATTGAATAAAGCCCTGCACTGGTAAGATGGATGGATCACATTTCAGGGTTCCATTTTATAACAGGCATGTCCTACAGCTCACAAAGTAAAACACACTGGTGGGCTTATTTACATGATTCTTCAGGAATACGTTCATTTCGGGAACTTTAAAACGGAACGTGTGTCCGTGTTCTCTCTTGAGCCATATGGTGCTTGGCGTATTTGGCCTGCCTGGCTTCAGGCCTCCTCCTGCTTCACAGCCAGCAATTCCACTGCTATGGTCCAGTCACGTGGAGAAGAAAGTAGAGATTTCTACGCTCAGAGGATTTTTGTACGTGAATTGATAATTTCTAACTTTCCTGATAATGCAATTTGCACTGGCCCTAATCTGTAAATGTAGCAAATTGAAGCTAAAATGCCAAAGACCTGTTATCTTTCTCCAAATCATGGGATAAAGCTGGGGGTCTGCTGCTTTTTGCTATCAAGGTGGGTATTATCAAGTATAATTTGTGGTTGGAAATGTTTGGCATTCCTGTCTAGCAGTAGCCCAGACTGTTTAGAATAGATTTTTACATAAGAGTTTCAACATCTGTCTGTCGTAGGTCAGGTTTCTGTGAGAACCTATGCGTACAGTCTCTAAACATATGCAGCTGTCCCAGATTAAACAGGAATGGTTTCTTGCATTACAGTGACAACAAAGGGTCAAATTTAAAATTAAGAATATAAGAAAAAGGCTAAGAACGTTAAGCAAAAGGCATTCCCCCTGCACAAAATGCCAAGCTAACAGTGAGCTTGGAGGATATTTGGGCTCTATCCTAGCAATTTATAACACCAATATGTCTATGGACTAAAATGCAGCATTTCAATTTCATTATAGATTCCTTTTATTTATAATTCCTCTATTATAGAAACCAGTTTGTTTGAAGTAAAAAATGCCTATTAAATGAAAGCTATACATTAAAAACTCCAAAGAAACGTAACAGCAATGTTGGAAAGGAAGTTAGAAAAGAATTCAAACAAGCTGTGATGATCTTAACAAAGACACACCAAACCTGTTACTGGGAGGAGTTGTTTGGTCAAATTCCCTGTTTTTTCCCCCCATGTCCTGGTTTGTTTTAAACATGTCATCAGCGCACAGCTCATGGCTGTTGATTAACATTCCTCTATGTAAAGTCCAGAACTGCTTCTCCAGGGCTTTTTATTTAAAGATATTACAAACAATCTATAGTTCCCCCTTTCTTCTCCAGATTGTGATGTTCACCATGATTAAGAGAGGATAAGCCATGGATTTTAGCAGCTAAAAAATTAGTATAAAACACTAAAAAATTACTGCAGTGTGGGTTAACAGAGTCATAAAATGCAGGTTGCACAAAATATCTCTTTAACCCTAAGCAATCTTGGTACAAGATTCCAGAAATCAACATGAATAGCTATAAAGCACACTAAAGCAAAGCCACACCATTATCACTGATGGCTCTTTGTTTTATATGCTTAAAATCTCCTCTGGAAAGACCTATCTGATTCTAACAGCAATGTAAAATAAATATGAAATGTAGGGAAATAAAAATTCCTCTCTTGGGAAAGAAGTATGAAACATTAACATTTGTTAAAGTATTTTATAAATTATGCTGCTTTATTAAACACAGACCATTAGAAGTCTCTTCTATTACTGACAACACTTTTCTTAATGGGCTTTACATGTTTAAATAAATGGCTCCTGAAAATGGGCATTTATATTATATAAATAAAAGCTTAATTAATATAAACATACCTAGATATAAACTTTTTAGAAATGTCAGCTTAAAACTTTCCAGTCTAAATAAATCCTCTTATGAATGGTCCAGGAAGGCAATTGTAGTTCATTTTTTTTCTTCTAAAAAGCTCATAGAGATTTACAGGCACAATCCAGAAAAACAAACCAAAACAATTTTGATGAAGACTGAATTCCTCACTCATGTAATAAGCAACTTTAAGTGATAGCAAATAGATGGTTTTTGAGACCAAGGCTGTATGACTATAGTACTTGCTATTATCTCATTGTTATCTTGTTCATTTGTGCTTCTGTTTATTGTTTGTCTTACTGCCTTAAATTGTAATCTGCCTGAGATTAAAGACATTTCCTTGTTCTCTGCTCTAATACTTATCACAGCACTGAGTACATGGTAGATGCAAAGAGTAGCTCATTTAAGAATTCATGAATGAGATACGGCTCAAAAGATTGCTATTTCAATGTACTTCAGTACATACAAATTAGCCCATGTGTCAAAGTGTGTAGGTGGTCCCCTCTTTTGCCTAAGGGTTTCATTAGTGACTAAGTGTCACTAGGTTTGAACCAATAGGATGTAAGTCAGGTATGGTGGCACACACCTGTGATCCCACTCATGGTTGAGGAGGACGACTACAAGTTTGAAGACAGGCTGGGCAACCTAGTGAGATCCTGTCTCAAAATAAATAAGTAAATAAGTACATAGGGCTGGGATGGAGTGAGGGTACGGCACCCGAGCTCAATTCTCAGTACTACAAAAACAGTAAAAAACCAAACAAAAGAATTGCAAGCAATAGTATTCTGCAACACCTTCAGGAAAACTCCTCGGAACACAGCTACTGCAGACCTTCAGGTGTATTTCTCCTTTCCTCCTTTCTGATGCTTGAAATGTGCACTTAACTGTTGGAGCTCTAACTGCCACTGTGGACTGAGTTAGTTGACCTTGAAAATAAAAAGGTTACAGGAGATGCTGCAGCAGAAGACCAAAGGTTTAGACTCCTGCCACTGTGCCGTGCACTGTACCTGGCCTGTTTAACACTACTCTTCTTTTACCTGGAGGGGGAAAAAAACCTACCTGTTTTGAATCATGCAACCAAGCCAAATCATAGTGTTATTTTTTGAAAATAATTTGGAAACAGCCCATGTAAAGTATGTGTGGTTCTTTTAATCCACTTGTATTTTTTAATAAACACACTAAGAACTCTTTCCAACAAATAGGTATGTATTGGCAAGCACAACATTTTGTCCCCAGAATTAAGCCAGATACTATGAAAAAATATAAAGAAGTTCAAAGCTGGGTTCTGATCCTTAAGAATTTAATGACTTAGTGAGAAAGGATACGCATGAGCCATCCGTCCTCTCTCCCGCACACCCACCTGTAGAAAACAGCCCAAAGCAACAAGGAACAAAGTACACAATTGGGCATGCACTGCAATCGTGGAGGACTGGCGTTCTAGAGAAAGGTTCCAGGCAAAGGCTTGCCTTGAGGTGGACCTCGCAGGAGGAACAGAACCTAGAGAGGTGGTGGAAACTGGCAGGGTGCTTCAGGGTGGAGACCAGCAGCAGGGGAACCACTGTTTCAGTAATGAGCACAGCATGTCCACGGAGCTGAGAAGGAGGTCAACCAGATGTGTGGCCCCTGGAAGGAGAGCCCTCCCTTTTCTCAGAACGTGGCCTCTTGGTACTGAGAAGAGGCCCCAGAAAGGATGGTCTACCTCACCATTCGGCCACATGTAGCAGATGGATCTTTACTCTAGATTCTCCCTGTCATGCATCTAACGTCACTGTACCCAGCACTGCTGTGACTTCTCTGAGCCTTATACTAAGGGCACCTTAGGCTGAGGTTCCTGTTATTCTACAGGGATCCTGCAAACACACAGCCCATATGATTTCCAGAGAAATGTACTTCATGCTATGCACTGGGCACACCTCAAGTCTTACGCACAACATATGCCAATGGGGTGTTTCAAATTAAACAGGCAGAGGCAGTATGTTCTGCCTCCTACTCTGTGAAAAAGTAATAAAGCAATAAAATGATCAGTCATTGCTTCCAAAGAAGAGGCCAGGGAATTCAATTACTCACAAGCTAATCACAATCACAGGATAAGGAAGCAAGTTTCCTAATGAGATCCCTTTCAGCTGCTTCTCATCAACAAAGCCAGTGTCGAGTTTTTAAAAATCCTACCAAATAAACTCCTAGTAAAATATCACTGTTTAGTCCAGTGATGGCGAACCTTTTACAGCTTTCAATGACAACAAACAGCCCACTGTGGCACGCGTGCCATGGGTTCACCACCATTGGAATGAAAGCCCTGTACACTATTTTGATTTGTGGGACATTTTTCTGAAGAGCAGATACTGTTTGTAGCACGAAGGAGTCCTGGTAAAGAAAGCTAGATGGAGAGTCACTATGGAATCCAGGTGGAACCAGGAACCAGGTATGGAGTAGCAAAGCACTACCTGATGATGAGAGGTCCAGAAGTGTTTTTTATACCAGGCCATTAGGAGCAAAGATTCAAACCTCTAGGGTCGAGTCTAAGGTAAAAGAAATCAAGCTCAACTTTTTCCTCAATTCTGCCTAGAATGGCTTGGGGGCAAGAACTCCCAGGCCAGAAGTCAGCAGATTTGAGCACTTGTTTGGCTCTGACTCAGGGCTGACTTTGGTTTCTTTATATGTAAATTAAGGGAGTTCAAGCACACACAATCAATCCCTGAAATCCACCACAGCTCCAGCAAGGACCCCAAGCCAAGGACAAATGAGTGCACAGCAAAGAAGGGAGTATGTTTCCTTCTTTGTCCTCTCTTCTGCCCATCCCCATTTCCCCACATGCCCCAAATTATATTAATTTGCCAATTAATAAACAACCATTCTCAGCTGCAATCTCCTCTGAAGCTTGGTGAATGTCATGTTTGTCTGGCGACAGCAGCAGCTGCTGCTCTCCTCAAACCACATCCTTCCCCCTTCGTCGTGAGGCCTCCTTGCTGGCTGCAATTTGCATTGGCCAGAGCTCCCCCTACATCAGCTTCCACCAGAAACTGCCACCCATATGCAAAGTTCTAGTTTATTAGCCCCTCTGAAGCAGATCCAGCTGGCCGGAGCAGATTCCAGGTGGTCAAGACCAAAGAGTATCGTAGCATCTCCAGCATATGAAAGCTGAAAGGAACCGCAGAAAGGGTCTACTTGGCCAGCCTTGGGTGTATAGATGAGGACACTGATTCCTGAGGCACCCATTTAAAATATCTAACATGGCCTTGCCAAAGCTAGAATCCATCTCCTGACTCAGCGGCCAGTTGTGATTTTGCAACAGATGGAAATAGAAGCCACTGAGCTAGAAGGTACGATTTATGGTGTACTCTGTGCAGGGCACTGTGCTAAATGGCTTCTTAAACCTAACATGTACCAACTTGATTTGTTCCCCTTCCTGTCCTCCCCACTTGGTCAATGGAGCCCCCTTCCTTCTAGTTACTTAATGCCAAGAATCTGGGAGTCATCCTTGGCATGCCCCTCTTCCTTAACAACCCCCCACACGAAACTCTGAAGTCCTACATCCTCCAGAACATATCTTTCATCTCTCCCACTTTCTCCAACAGCACTGTCTCCATCCCACTCCAATCCATATTGGCCTCTTGCCTGGACCAAGGCCATATCTCATATTCCACTGCCACTACTCCTGTCCCTATCAATCCAGTCTTAAAACCGGAGGCCAGAACAATCTTGTAAAAACAAACTAGATCATGCCATGCTCACCCGCCTCCCCACCCCTGCCAATGCTTAAATCCGTTGGTCTTCCCAATATACTCAGGGCAGAAAAGCTCAGATTTCTGGAAGGCCTCACTTTGTCTGATCCCTGACGGTGTCACCAGTCTCATTTCATCCCAATCTTTTGGAAGTTCCAAGCTCCTTGTAATCATAGGCTGTGCCTCTGCACAAAATGCTCTTTATACTCATGGCCTGACTCATACTGCACCACTTTTGAGACTCAGCTTACACAACACTTCCTCAGATGTACCTTCCCTAAGACCCTGCTGGGAGTCTCTTGTCTAACTGTACTTTTCTTGTGTAGCATGAACCAGTTTGATGTATATTTCTGAGAACATTTACTTAATGACCATGTCCCCAACCAGACTATTAGCCTCATGAGGACAGAGACCTTATGTATTTGTTGATCCTTACAGTCAGAGAATTTATGTCAGGAACATAATAAATTCTAAATAAATATTCATTGACTATATTTATTAATCAGTTTACTAAAAACTCAGGTATGATATTGTCTGTCATTCACAGATGAGCAAACAGAGGCTTGTCCTGGTTCTAGAACCAGTCAGTAGCAGAGGAGAGATTCCAACACAGGTTACCTGACCCCAACGCCCATGTTCTTAACATTTATCAGATTACATCAGGATGGATCAGGCCCACAGAAGATGTAAGAGATAGTCTTGATGTTTAGTTGACTCACTTGGAACAATCAGAGGCTGGGGTAGGCTGAAGCACTTCCCTCCTCCATATATCCACACCCTAAATTCCTGAAACCTGTGAATGTTATCTTACATGCCCAACAAATAATTAAATAAGAAAAAAGAAGGGAGTACGTCTTTGCAGTATGATTAAGTTAAAGATCTTAAGTTAGGCAAATGTTCTGGGTTTATCACTGTAGGCCCGAAATGCAATCACATGTGTCCTTTTAAGAGCAAGGCAGATGGGAAGCTGACAAACTAGAGATGAGGATGTGGCGAGAGGGCAGAAAGAACACGAAGACAATCTTACTCAGTTCAGGCTGCTAGAGGAAAGTATTGCTGACTGGATGGTTTACAAGCAACACAAATGTATTTCTCCAGTGATGGAAGTCGGAAGTCTGCAATCAGCATGACTTGTCATCAAAGGCCTTCCTGAATACAGATGGCGACCTTCTTATGGTAGCCTCACGTGATGGCGAGCAGAGAGGGTAAAACAAGCGCTCCCAAGTCTTTTTGTAAAGCACTAATTCCAGTTACAAGGACACCATCCTCACGACCTAGTTACGTCCTGAATGCCCCACCTCCCAAAACCACCACATTGGTGGGTTAGGATTTCTTTTCTTTTTTCTTTTTGGCAGCGCTGGGTATTGAGTTCAGCGCCTTCACACTAACTTACATCCCCAGCCCATTTTTTAAAAATTTTATAATTGACTGATTGAGACAGGGTTTTGCTATGTCATTTAGGCTGGCCTGGAACTTGCTAACAGGCTTGGTCTTGAACTCATAGTGATCCTTCTGTCTCAGCCTCCCAAGCGCTCAATTTATATGCCTGTACCATAAGGCCTGGCATACATTAGGATTTCTATATGGGAACTGGAGGGGATAAAAACATTCAGTTCACAGCACTGACTATTGCAGTGGTATAAACACAGACCAAGGAATGCCAGCTGCCACCAGAAGCTGGAAGAGGCAAGAATAAGAACCACCCCCCTGGAGCCCTGGGAGGAACCATGGCTCAGTCTAACCCTCGATTTTAGCCCAGTCATACTGGCATCAGATGTCTGAACTCTACAGGTACGAGGGAATCAATTTCCATTGTTTTAGGACACCAAATTCGTAGTAATCTGTAACTTCACACAGAGAAAATGAATACAGAATCCATAACATTATTTTGCTAAGACACCATGGTTTCCCTCCAGAAAGGTTTTACTCCGTCCTTGCTTCCCTCATCTGTACTACACATATACTTTCAGTCACGGATAAACCTGGAACCTCCACCCTTAGCGCTGTTTGTGACACATGCCCTACGAATCAGCAGTAAGAAACCAAAAGGTTAAGAGGAAAAGATATCAAGAATGAGGGTGAAAAATTACTTTTTGCAAACTATGACTAAAGTTATTATTTTTAACTAGGTCTAAAAATGCTTCTAGGCTTAGGACTTAGGTGAAAACCAAAGTAAACACTGTCCTAGCATTGCTTTCCAAAATGTTTTCGGATCCACAGAGGTCTGCTGTTTTCACTTTTGTAATACAATAAATAAACTTAGTGAACAGCTGTTTTAAAATAGCTAAAGTATCATATTTCATGAAATGAGAAGTCTGTACTCACAAGTTCATCTTTCATGCTAGCTTTGAGTCATAAGTCTGTCTCAGATAATAGGAGTTTGGCCTTGGCGAACGGATAATTCACTCTGCTTTCAAGATAATCTATGATTTTGTAAGATCAAATGCTTTAGAACTGTAAGTTTTCAGTGACTTGTTTTAATATGATAAGAAGTGAAATAATATTCATGAGATGAAGTTCAACATGAAGAAACACTTTAACACACTCTCAACATCCCCACTCAGAAGACGCACGCTTGCCAGAGCCGCCATCTTGCTATTGTTCCCTCTGGAGTTTCCAGATGGGGAAGGGTTGTCAAGTTGTTGAAGGTTAATCCTGCCAAAGGAAATAAGAAATTTTCAAAGCTGTTGTCAGGATGGCTAGGTGGTTTAAGTTGAACATGAAGTGATTTCATAGCAGTTAAGATATGGTTAAAGAAATAGGAGCTACAAGAACTGCCTTACGGCATGTCACAAGAAATTTCGATGAGAAGATGGAGACAAAAATTATGGTAGAGGGAATTAGGGGAGGTGACTGAGTCATGACAGAAGGAGAGGCAAGAAGGCAAGTGTATTTTAACGTAAGAAATTTCCTGTGCAGAGCTGTTTCTCAGAGGTCCCAGAGCAGCTTTGGGAAGTGGTTAAGAAAAGTGTTGTATTTACTGTAATATGTTGATACTGAATACTGGAATATGTAGTATCTTGAGAAAGAGAAGAATTTTTAATTTGACTTGCCCATTTAATAAATGAGAAACTGAGGCCAAGAAGGGTTAACTTACGTCTCCAAGGACAAGAAGCTGTTCAGCAGTTGTGCTGAGACTCAAACTGGAGCCTGGAGACTCTCTTCTAGCATTGTCAACGGAACCATGAACAGATGTTCAGCCTGGTCGACTTTACTTCAGATGTTAGAGGTGTGTCTGCCAGCTAGAATAATGCCGAGCCATCTTTTATTTCTTAGGGGCAAATTAATTTTTAAGCACTATGAATCTATTTTAGGAAGAGCTACTTCAACCTGATTGCTTTTTACCAATTATTTTCAAAATGACATTCGAACAGATGTCATGCCCTGTGATCTTCCTGCTCCTTCTCCTTAATGATACAGAGCTGTTTGGTCAAATAGTTTGTTTCAATGGAGATGATCCAGTTTTATGCCTGAGCTCTTTCCAGCTTCCCTGAAAACAACAGCCTGTCCTGACACTGCACCTTGGTTGGGTGGACACGGGCATCCGACTTACATGCACATGAGGTGGCACATGCCCAGCCATTCTGCGGCTGTGCCCCCACCCCAGAGCTGGGCTGCTTCCTGGCTTCAGAATTCAGGGTGAGCAGCTCCCCACATGAGGCTGGTGTGCTAGGTATGTCCTGTGGCTGAGATTCTTATCCTAATGCTTCCTCCACGGTGACATCGGCTGACAGGAATACATCTGTGCTTTGTCACATATAGACTCTGAATTTCATCCCAGAATCCAAAAGGTCTCCATGACTTTGCATGATGTAGCTTCTACATAAGGACAATTTGTAAACATTTTGTTTGGCTCTAGGTCACTAGCAAACCTAATAGGCATTTCACCTCATGTCAACTACTAGTTCTAGATAAATTAAAAACAAGATTCCTCACAAAGCTTAAGTGACAAACTAATACATGATATTCTAAAATTATTTTAAATAATAGGTTCGTATCAGTGAGAAGGGTGATATTGTTTATAATATTTAGCTAATGTATATCTGACTACACACACACACACACACACACACACACACACACAAATAGTTTGAGCTGTTTCCCCAGTAGTTGCTTTTCTTACATTTTACTTTTTCTCCCATCCAAGTTTGGTTTTTGTTTTTTTTTCCCATCCAAGTATTAACCAAGCCCAACCCTTCTTAGCTTCTGAGATCAGATGAGATCGGGCGCGTTCCGGGTGGTATGGCTGTAGACATTTTATTTTTTCTAAGTTAGAAAAGTTGAACTCAAACACAGAGATGTGAGGAAGGGCTGTAAGTGTTTGGTGGCTCTGTCATTTGGATGTTCAGGTTCAACACATCCTAGAAATTATAAGGTGACTCCTTACCAAGGCATTTGGTAAACTAAGCCAATAAGCACACAAGATTTAAGAGCTACAAGGTTGGGTTAAATGTTCCACAGGGAAGAGAGAAACAAACAGATGCCTGCTCTATCTATTAGAGTGTTTGCCAAGCATTAAGACATGGTTTTAATATGTGACAATATACACTAATTCTTTGACTCATGAATAGAAATCCATTCATTCGGCAAATATTTAAATATTTTCCAGCTATCTGTGACACTGCTAGGCATCAGGGATACAGCTGGCAGTAAGATGACATGGTTTGGATGTGGCTTGTTCCCCAAGTGCCCATGTGTTAGAAGCTTGGTCCCCACCATGACAGTGCAGGAGCTGACAGATCCTTTAAGAGATGGAGCCTAACAGAGAGTCCTTAGGTCACTAGGGACCCTGCCCTTGAAATGGTTTGGAGAGAGGGTAGCTACAAATAGCTAAGCCTTGCTCTACCATGCTGCTTCCTGTTCAAGATATGACCACTTGGTCCGGCAGAGTCTTTTGTCCTTTCTTATCTGTTACAACTGATCCCAACATAACTTTTTCATTCTCCTTCATGGCTCACAATACAATCATTGACCAAACCAAACCAAACCAAGCCAAACATTTTTCTCTTATGATGTGAGTTTTCACTGAACAAAAACTCATCAAACAGTTCTCTCTCGGATAAGTACTGCACTTTTGCCAAGCCAAATCATGATTTGTTGTAGTCAGGGGTTGTACACAAAACAATTACAATCAGGACATGGAGTTTATAATATTGTTTTATGATGGTCACCCAGAGTTAACACAAGAAAATGCAGGAAATCTATCCACAACACCAAAGACACAGAATATTTAGCCAAGGGCCCGAATCCCACAGCAATGTCCCACATGAGTCCAGATGAAGACCCAGAGCTCATGACAATGCCTCCCACAAGTCCAACTGGAGGGCTAGAGCCCACAAGAAGGGCTCAAGCCAGTCCCTTTTATGGATCCGTGCCGGGAAGGCCCAAAGGTCAGTGGTAGAAGCTACAAAGTCTATGCCAGTGGGGTAAAGAAGCTGTAGATTGAGGGTTCTACGCTGGAGCCAAGAAGTCACACTCACAACAAAGACTAGGCTGTCCTGAAAGCACCACAGCCATCCTCAGTGACATGGAGGCCCCGTGCTCCTCTGATAAGCACAGTCGAGTACACGCCAGGAAGCCAGTGTGACGAGTTCATCCTGGAGACCAACCAGCACCCGTCTTCCCCGCTGGAGCCAGGAAGCAACGCTGGATGTAAACACCAGAGCTTTTTCAACGGCTCAAACAACAACACATAGGTGAACCCTCAATGCCCCAACGCACCTCAACCCATTAATGCCTTCCTTCTCCTCCACATCTCCATTTATGCTGGCAACTTTCCTCAGGTGAAACATCTACGCTCAGCACTATGGTGATGCAATCCAGCTGGTGTTAAGTTGACCACCAGTTTTTAATCCATAACACCAGCTTTGCCCAAATGTAAAGTAAAAGATCTCACATGGACACACGATGGTGATGGCCTTTCCCAGTTTGTACACAGATGTCATATAATTCTACTGAAGAAGCTTTGCCGATGCCCCTTTCTGTTTTCTCTGAGCACTGCCCTTGTCCCTAACCCTGTCTGCTCTGGGTAGAGTAAGAATCTGACATTTTGACCTCATTTCTGAGATCACTACAGAATTCATCCATCTCATTTTGAAAGGCACACTTTTGGATTTGCTGTGGAAAAACCTGATAGCTTTACCTGTTGACTTAAGTGTTTAAAAATAACAGAAAACTTTTGATAACCCCATGCCATTGTTTGCTAAAAGGACAGTACACAGCGAAGCGGAGTTGAATGGACTGCTGATCCAATACACCTAATTTCAGATATTTATCATCCTACTTTTTCCCTTTTTCGGCTGCTTGAGTTAAACCATCCTACCAAAGAAATCATTTGTTCCATCAGTGACAAATACAATTTCTATGTTTGCACAGGAGTCCTATTCACTATTTATAGTTTTAACATTTTTATGAGTTCTATTATTTACCTGACTCATTCCATCTCTACTTTTACCCTTCACCACTGAGCAATTCTTAAAAAATTGATACAGAGTAACATAATAAGTGCAAATTTATGTGAATAGTAATGGCAGATAATGTAAAAAAAAAAAATAGCTGAGATGAACTGCCCTCACCTGACCAAATATTAGCTAAGATAAGGTCTTTCTAGCATAAATGCAATCTTTAAGAAGATCATTTAGGATTCCTGTAAAATTCACAATCAGTATTATTCTAATTAGCAAAATGTGTAAATGAAATCACTTCATTGGTTTCTCCTCTGAAGCTGCCAAAGCACCTGCAGATCTCCTGTCAGATGTCGTGGGGCGGGGGCTGCCCAGCTGCCCACATGCCACACTGTGCTCCTAGCTTGCTGGGCTGACTCACATCTGTACAGGTCAATTTCAGACACTGCCGCCAGTGCAAGTAGAACTTCATGAAGAAGTGTCTGTCTCCACTCCATGTTCCTTATACCCTTTGCCCCGTTTCCAGACACCTTCTTGTTACACTGGTCCACGCAAACCTTCCCTCAGCATCTCAAGTCAGGAAGCTCGGGGCAGCCTCTGTTAGATGCCTAACACTGAATTAGGGCCAGATCCTACTGCTGCTCTCATTAGGCAGCCATCTGCAGCCTTGAAATCCCGAGGAATCACCTAGCAGGGTTTTAGAAAGGTACAAAGCTCTGCTGCCTAGACTCTACCCCAGATGAATTTAATCAGAATCCCTTGGGCAGGATCCAAATATCTATACCTATGGCAAACGTTTTGGAGCTTTCAGGGATACAAAGAGCCCACTGCAGCAGGCCACCACTGCCCTATACTTCTAAAAAAGCTTCCCTGGTGATTCTAACGCACAGACAGGATGAGCACCACTGCCGTTACACGGCACCATCATAAGGCTTCTCCCACAGTAGCTGCTTAGTTATCATACCTCCTGGGCCACCCATGTTCTGGGTTTATCGTTTCTCTCCTCAGGGCTATGGTAATGAGCTCCTCCCTGGAATCTCTGGCTCTGGGGGCATCTACCATTATCAGCTCCCAGAGCCGTCTTCTCACTTTTCCACTGGACCGCATGTCAGAATCTCCACTGAACTGCAGTTCAGTAACTGCACGTCAGGGCCTTTAAAGTGCCCATATCTGGGCTGTGCCCCACACCACACAAATCACCACCTCCAGGGGCAGGACCCAGGCACCAGTGTGGCTAAGCAGCAGCCAAGGTTGAGAATCAGGATTCTTGGAGGTGCAGTGTCCAGCAGTATGACCACAGGCAAGATAACTTTACTGCCACCACTGCGCTTGCTTTTGAGCTTCCTGACAAACCCTGGAGTAAGTGGCTTCCTTCCTCAAGAGCGTAAAGTCCACCAGCAAACACAGAGTCAAAAGGTTACTATCTCATACTGGTGTAAATGCTATGATAGAAATATTAAGAATCTACAGGACACTAATAAAGAATTCGTTAACTTTGGATAAGGATTCTCAGAGGAAATTACACTTAAATGATACACTTAAATGATGGGGTTATCCAGCCCAGAGCAAGCTGCAAAGGGCATTTTTCTAAGAAACACCCACTCACCTTTTAAAATACTTTTTTTAAATCAATATATATGTTTCTATAATGTGTTTCTCAACAGTGAGCACAGTGCTTCCCACCCCTCCAACACGATAGTACACAGAGACAGGAAAACAGTGAGAGGTCTTGTTCTTTCACAAGACCGAAAAGATAGGGTTGAGGGCCTCAGGTGTAGCAAAGGCCAGGGCTTGGCTCTGCTCCTCCACCATTTTCTTGGTTGTGCCTTATCCTGAGTAGTGGCTTTACCTTGAGGCTGGTGGCAAGATCACCATCACATTGCTAGATATCATGTCCCAACACGATAAGGCCACAGGACAAAGGAAGATGTTCTTCCTCTGTGTATTTCTGTGTTTCCTCAGAAGCCCAAAGAAAGTTATTCCTCATATTCCTTCAGCTAGAATTGTGTCACATATTCCTAACTATCCCAATTCTGGGTGAGGGGCAATGGGGCATCGTGAGCACTTAGCTGAGCCAGGGTGAGCACGTGGCAATGTGGACACAGGAGAGGAACCAACCAAATAAAATCAAGAGTCTTCCAGCAAGGAAGGAAGTGGGACTGGCTGTTGGGCAGGTCGGCAGTGGGTCTGCATCACACCAGAAAGAGACTGTGTGGCATAGTGGTTACGGGCACACACTTCAGAATCAGGCAGTCAGCTCAGATCCCACTCTGCCATTCAATAATTGCATATGTAAACATCAGGATTTTGTTTTTTGTTTCTTTCTGACAAAAACAGGAATAATACATAAAAGTCCTTAACTCACAGGGTTGCTGGGAAGATTAAGTCAGCATTCAAGGCATAGCGCCAGAACAGACTAGGGTCACCTCCATCGTGTCTGCCTGTCATAGGTTATAAACAGCTAACAGGCAACAGATCTGTGGGGAAGAGAGTCTCCTGGATTAGCACGGAGCAATGCTGTGCCCGGTGAAGCAGTCAGTACGTTCATTTTGCTTTTCTACAGCTTAATAACCCAAAAGTCAGTGCCTTCTTGTTGCTAGCAGAAAGATGTTAGTGACTAAAAGGTAACATTTTACAATTGGAAATACTTCAAAAGTACTGATGATATTACTGCCGAAATATATTACTGTTCCTAAGACATAATGGATTCACTGCTGACTTCTGTAAGAACTTCAGGAAGATCTAATGACAATATTCCTCAAACTTTTTAATGAAATTGAAAGGAAAGGAGCACTTCCAAATTAATTCCTGGAAGCTAGAATTACCCTAATTCTAAAACCAGCTAAGGACCCAGTTAAAAAAGAAAACTATAAGCCATTCTCTTTAATTGACACAAAAATCTTCAACAAGATACAGTACTGGCAAACAGAATATAACAAATTGTCCAAAAAAAAGTATACATCATGACCTAATTATCCCAGAGGCACAAGGATAATTAAACATACACAAATCAATAAACGTAATACACCACATAAACAGAAGAACAAAAATCATACAATCACCTCAATAAATGCAGAAAAAGCCTTTGACAAAATCCAACATCCATTCACAAAACCCCAAAGAAAATAAATATAAAGGACCTTATCTCAATCTGATAAAAACCATATATGACAAGCCTACTGCCAACATCATACTGAAGGGGAAAATTTCAAAGCATTCCCTCAAAAATCAGGAAAAAGACAAGAATGTCCATTCACACCACTCCTGTTCAATACAGTACTCACAACCTTAGTCAAAACAATCAGGAAAGAGAAAAAAATAAAAATGAGTATGTTTAGGAAAGCAAGAAATTAAACCATCATTATCTGTCAATGACATGAGCCTCTACATAGAAGACCCAAAATATTTTACCAAGAGACTTCTAGAACCAATACTCAAATGCAATAGTGTAGCAGGATGCGAAACTGACACAAAAATTGGTTGTATTCCTGCATACCAATAATGAAATCACTGAAAAATCAAAGAGGGCACCAAAAAAATGGAAAGATACCCTCTTGCTCCTGGATAAGCAGAACTAATGTTGTCAAAATGGCCATAGTACTAAATCTGATATATAGAGTTAATGCAACCCCATTCGAAATACCAAGAGCATTCCTCATAGAAAGTAAAATCAATCATGAAATTTATACAGAACCAGAATAGATCCAGAATAGCAAAAGCAATCATGGGCAACAAATATAAAGGAGAAGGCATCACAATTTCAGATTTCAGGCTATATTACAAAGATATAGTAATAAAAACAGCATGGTACTGGTACACAAAAAGACATGTGGCTCAATGGAACACAACAGAGACTGCAGAAATAATCCCAGCATATTTAGTTATCTGATCTTTGACAAAGAGGCCAAAATCATACACTGGAGGAAAGATAACCTTTTTAGCAAAAGATACTGGGCAAACTGGTTACACACATGCAGAAGACTGAATCTAGACCCATATCTATCACCATGCACCAAAATAAAATCAAAACGGATCAAAACCCTAAATATTAAAATAAACAATCTGCTGGAAGTAAAACAGGTAAAACTCTTGAAAACATAAACACAAGTAAGGACTTCCAAAACAGAATCCCAAATGTACAAGAAATAACATCAAGAGTCAACAAGATTACTCTATATCACATTAAAAAGATTCTGTACAACGAAGAAAACCACTGATAGTGAAGGAACAGCCTATAGAACAGAAAAAATTTTGTCTACTATCCTCAGACAGCAGGCTAATACCCAGAATATCTAAAGAACTTTAGAGCAGGCTGGGGGTTTAGCTTAGTGGTATAAGTGCCTGCTTGGCAAACGCAAGGTCATGAGTTCGATCCCCAGCACCAAAAAAAAAAAAAAAAAAAAACTTTAGAGAAAAGATTTCCCAAAATAAAATAACCAAAAAATAGGCAACTGAAATGAATACACACTCCTCCGAAGTACAAATGGCCAATACACATATGGAGAAATGCTCAACATTTCCAATTCTAGTCTTACCCCAGAAAGAATGGTGATCACCAAGAAAGCAAATAATAATAAACACTAGCAAAGCTGTGGAGAAAAAGGAATCCTTCTACATTGTTGGTGGGAATGTAAATAAGTACAACCCCTATGGAAATCAGTATGGAGATTACTAAAAAAACTAAAAATAGCAATTGCATTTGACCCTATTATCTTCCCAAAAGAGCTAAAGACATCATTATCACAGACATACATGCATACCCATGTTTATATATATGACCAAGTCATATGGTCATATGTATATGCATATGTATATATGGTCATATGTATACACATGTTTATAGCACAATTCATAATAGCTAAATCTTAGAAGCATCCTATATGTCTATCAACAGATGAATGGATAACAAAAATGTGGTATTTGTACATAATGGAGCATTACTCTTTCATAAAGAAGGATCAACCTTAGTCATTTGTAGGAAAATGGGTGCACCTTAAAGAACACAATGTTAGGTGAAATAAACCAGACACAAGATTAACTGTTTCTTTTATATGACAAACCCAAATCACAAATAAAGAGCAAAGTAAAAAATAAGAAGGAGAAGATTTTTCTCAAGTGGGAAGGGGATCAAGAGACGAAAAAAGGAATCAAGGTATGTGATGTATATGCAACTGTGCCCCACAATGAACATATTCATTATGTATTACACATTTACTAATAAAAAACAAATGGACAGGGCAACCCGCTCGGGACCCCTTCTGTCTCTCTTCAGACAGAAGCTTTCTTCCTCTCAATAAATATATTCTACTCTTCAAAAAAAATGGATAAAATGTTACTGGTCCAGGGGTGTAGCTCTGTGATAGAGCACCTGACACACATGCATGAGGCTCTAGGTTTGATACCAGCAGGGGGGCAGGGGGAAGCTACTGATTAAAATGGTAACATTTTATAACTGGTAATACTTCAATCTATTGCTTCTTGGAAACTATATTAAGTATAATAATTGTTAATGTTTACAATGATATTTACTAAGCTACTAGTGTGTGCGGATATTGCTATAAATGTCTTACATGCATGATTTAATTTAATCCTGAAACCAAGCATGGAGTCGGGTTTATCAGCAAAACATTCTTAAAACTAACGTCAAACAACATGTCAGTGGGGTTTTTTTTAAGCATAAACTTTTCCACAGTATAATGTTAAATGGAAATCTGAGCCACTTGACTTTCAGTTCTAAGACACACTTTCTCCCCTTCCTATCCTCCTTATTCCTATTTTAGTACCCTACAATCTATGTTTACACTTACTATAATAATACTGTCTCCCTCTTCCTCCGGTGTGATCACTTGGCGGGACATTTACAGGATCAAGGAATCCCGGCAGTTAAGCCTCTTGGGGTCTGGCCCCAGGGTTTTACTCCTGAACAAATATATATGCAAATGAGACATTATTTTCCCACATTAAGGCACTCTGCCTTAAGGATTCACTGCTCAGGGGCTGGGGATTTAGCTCAGTGGCTTAAGCGCCTGCTTTGCAAGCAGGCAGTCATGAGTTCAATCCCCAGTACCAAAAAAAAAAAAAAGATTCACTGCTCTGTTATGTTTCTCCTGATGCTTGTAGCCAAATAGTTCTCATTTTAAATTGCAGAAATTCTGTGAAACAGTTTGAGCCTGAATGCTAAAGGCTGAGTAATAGGCTCCCAAACCTGCAGGTGGTTTATACTCAAGATTTATCGTTTTGGGGGTCAGGGATTTAGCTCAGCGTCATAAGCACCTGCCTGGCAAGCATGAGGTCATGAGTTCGATCCCAGTACAAAAAAAAAAAAAAAGATTTACCGTTTTGCTTCAGCACAAGGGCTGAGTAAAGAGCTAGAGATTCAAGGACACCACTTCTATCCTGGTACATCATTAATTTGCCGTGTGCTATGTGCAGTGGCTGAAATCCCAGGCCTCTCCATCTGTTAGAAGATATCAACTGTCCCCACAGAAGGTCTATGGATATTAAAAGTAACTAACAAGATTGTTTCGGTTCCAACATACCTCACATTCTCTCCCACTTATATCTGTTTCCTCTTACCACACACAAATGCCTCCATCTCCCACCCCATTAATGATTCAACCTATTAAGGAAATCAGCTATTTGCCTGGCAGCCAACACAGTTCTGCTTCATTACTTCTTGAATTAATTCCATTCTCCTCAATCTTTTATAAGAGTGAAATCAATTTTGGAAGAGGTAGATGTTAAAAAAAAAATAGATGAAAGAAAGAAGCAAAGCAAGTTCACCTGCTCCATGGCAAGTCTCTGATCATCCTTCCATCCCGTTTTCTCCAGCAAGCCCAGCCCCACTGGGCCGCTGGGGTTCTTGCTACATCACAAGTCAGATGAGTTTGTTCCCACACTTTCTTTCCATCAATGGCTCTGTTATGGTTTGTGTCTGGATGACCCCCCAAAGCCTCACACAGTCATGGGAACAGGCTTCTAGAGTTTGTGATTGATTCATGGTCCAATGCTGGGATTAGGAGTGTGCGTGCTACACCCACCCTAGGGTGGGTTGTCTTCTCTTATGCTCTTTCCTTTCTGGATCTTGTTGTTTTTGCTGTCTTCCAGTAGCCATGAACTGTTGCCCTCTGCCATGCCACTCTGCCTTGAAGTCAGTTGACTATGGACTGGAGCCTCTACAAACTGTGAGCTACATAAACTGTTCCTTCCTTCATTTTAGACGTCAGGTAATTTGTCTCAGCAATGAGAAAAAAATAAACAGCACAGGCTCCTTGGTCCCTATAAATGAGACCTAAACTCCTTAGGAGAGTAGTGAAGGATCTTCACCATCAGTCCTCCTCTACCTTTCCAGCTTCAAGTTCCATCGCTACTGCCTTGTATCATACACTCCAGTCATGGCCAACTCTTCTGGTTCTGCCATGATACTTGGTTTGGGCTGATCTGAGGACTGCAAACTGAAACGTGAGAGTAGGGGGAGGTCTTCAGTCTGAAGGAAAAGGCTCAGGAAATGAAGCAAATACTAAAGACCCCTTTCTGGAAAAAGGGAACAAGCTATAGCAAATACAGAGCTTTGCAGTTCTTGCTATTCTGAAGTGGTGGGGGGGTCTGTGTGGGTCTGTGTGTGACAGAGACAGAGAAAAAGAGACAGAGAGGAAAGAGAGAAATGATCAAAATGATCAAAATAGAACTTCCTAACTCTGTACCACCATATCTTCTAACCTCCTTCCTCTTTCTCTCACATTTTATATATCACCCACTCAAAAATCCCAACCACTCTATCTGCAACATATCCCAAATTTGAATATTTCTTACTCATTCACTGTTATCACACACCCCAACCTACCATTATCTCTCAGGTGGATTGTTTTTTCATTGTGGAGTTCTCTATTGGCATTTTAGTTTGTATGCCTCCTTCTTCTCTCCTGCCCCTTTTATCTCATCTTCCTTCCAAATCAGGTATCCATCCACCATGATATCTTCAGGATATAAGTCAAGTCATGTCACTTACTATCTGAAACTTTCAAATGGCTCCTTGAAAATCACTCAAAAGACCTACAAGGCCCAAGAACAGCAAGCAAGAACAGAACAGCAAGATTCCTTGCCTTCAGCTCCTTTCTCCTGCTCTATTTTTTCATGAAATACTTTTACTACCTGAGAAGATATTGTGTAATCATTTTAAAATCTCTCCAACAGAACTTAAGCACTGTACCAAAATGGACTTGGTTCTGAGCAGCTGGAATACTATTGGCACACAGGAAATGTTCAATAAATATCTGTTGCCTCCTATACTGAGTGGAAGTTAAATTCTTAGATTTCGTCATGTTTTTTCCCCTGCAATTGCCACTCTTCTATTTCCATGAGACATCTGCTGCCTGCCTCGGGTTACCTGTGCCCTTGCCCACCAAACTCACACTACCCATCTGACTCCATCCCCAAGGCAACTCCTGTCCAGCCCACTCCCGCCAGCCCCAGCACTAGGAACACTCACTGGCCTTTAAGACTGTGAGGTCTTTCAGCACAGACTGTAGCTTTATCTTGCACCCTAGTACAAAGAGATTCTGGCCCGAAGTGGCGATCCAGTGAGTATGTGTGTTTAGATAATACAATAGGTATGTAAGAGTAATGCCATGGAGCTCCTCATGGAGCCTAGATACAGGTAAAGGCAGTGTTAATTTTAATTGCATTGACTTCCAGGAAGATGGCAGAGCGGTAAACAGCAGAGAAAACAGCCTGTCTGACAGTTGCCATCAAGACGCTGGAATATAGCATCATGAGGAAGACAAGAAAGAAAGAAGTGTAAATAGGTAAATTCAGGAAGAATCTGAAGTGTGAACTGAAGCCCACAGAGACAGTATAAAGAAAAACTTCAACAAAGAAGGCGGTAACCAGTGGCGCCTTTTTCCTGAGATAGGACCCACTGTGCAAGAGGAGATGTTTGAACCGGAGGACGCACAGTCATGGTGACAGTGACAGCTGGTGACCCCAGAGGCCTCTGCAAAGAAACACAGCAGTAGAGGGGAGCAGCGGACAAGGAGGACTGCACTGAGTGCAGAGGATTCAGTCCTCCCACGGGAGACAGAGATTAGCTGGGAGCCGTTTTAGAGATGGGTCAGCTAAGCTCAGAACCCAGAACTGCTGCCGGCTGCATCTAACGTCTCCCAGCTGGGTGCAGATGGGAGGAAACTGCTTGGACTGCAGCCAGCACAATGAGTCTGGTCTCAGGAGGCCTGCTGAGATTATCCCCTACTCTGCCATAAAATAACTGCTGGCCTGCTCAGCACAGTTTGTCTCCACAGGTTGTTTACTTAGGAGAGAATCCTGGAAGTGGGCTACTTGTTTTTCTTTTTCTTTTCCATTTTTTTTTTAATGAGTGTAAGGGTAGTTCCTAACCTCCTGTGTGTGTGGTTCTGTTCTGTTCTGTTCTTTTATCTCTTTCATCTCTCTTTTCCTTCAGTCTTCTGCACCAGTTTCCCTTCTTCCCCTTCTTCCCAAAGTTGGTATGATCCCCCTTTGTTCTCCAACCTTACTTCTAATCTATTTCTCTTCTTCCACTTTTATATTTTCTTCTTAATCCATTTTAAATTTTAAACCTCAAGAGCAAAACTAATACATTAAAGGCTTAAATATTGCCTAAAATTTTCTGGTTTGTTTTACATTTGGTTATATAATCACAAATCTAGTTCACATAGTTAAACATAGCAAATTAAGGGTTAGCTCAGTTTGTTGTTTTCTAAGCTGTGTTCAAGGCCACTGGTAGCCAAAATTGACATAATTGTTCTAATCAGCTGTTGATCCTGGTATTACATGACAGAGATTAACTAAGGGTCACAGAAAATACAGTAGCACAGTGTCAAAGAAACAGGGACTAAGCCAAACAAGAAACAACTTCTCATCTCCAACAAACTGAAGAAGTAAGATCTGCTAACAGACTCAAAACCCAAAAGGCAGCTTTACCTGGAAGATACCTCAAAGAAACAGTCATAACTTAAGGGTCCTAAATATTAGCAATAAAGCAACCCACCACAGGCAATTTACAAACATCACTCCAGGAATTAAACTAAGAAAACGAGAAAAACTAAAATGAGAAGGCACTTAAGCAAAATGCAACCTCAGACATCCAGTTCACCAAAGGCAAATCCAGGAGGCAATGAGGTGGAACAATCCAACCCCACCCCCACCAGGTCTTTCTGAAGTGAAAACAACAAAGCAATTGAATGAGGCTCTGGAAAAATTGAAATCAGAAATAATCTCTCAGATAACTACAGAGATAACCAAAATACATACCATGCTTAGCGAGGTAGAGCACACATAGACCAAAAAAAATAAAATAAAATAAAAATAAAAACCAGAGCAGCCTAAGCAAATGATGGAAGCTCAGCATAGGAAAGAAATGGACTCCATAGAGTAGATTCAAGCAGATATCCAGAATAAAAACTCCACTAAAAGTATTCGAAGCAGAGTAGGTCAATGTGAGGACAGGATATCAGATATTGAAAACAGCCTTGCAGTTAGTGACCAGGAAAAGAAAGATTTATCAAAACTAGCAAGGGATCATGAGAAATAAATCCAGCAGTGCTAGATGAGACAAAGAATAACTTAAGATTAATTGGACTCAATAAACAAGCAGAAGATACTACAAATGACATTTAAAAATGTTCACAGACATCATGACAGAAAACTTTCCTGGTAGAGAAAAAGAATTTGACAAACAAATAAGTGAGGTATATAGAACTCCAATTAGCAATGATCAAAAGAAATCTATAGCCAGGCATATCACAGTCCAGATTTCAGAAATTCAACACAAGAATAGAATCCTACAAGCTATTAGAGATAAAACCAAATCACCAATAAAGTCCATCAGAATTACAATTGACTTCTCAGCACAAACTCTAAAGTCAAGGAGAGCTTGGAGTGAAGTACACCAAGTTCTAAAGGAAAACAGCTTTCAACCCAGATTGATGTAACCTATAAAACCATCTTTCAAAATTGAGGGGAAAATAACATACTTCCATGACAAAGAACATTTGAGAAAATTTATGACTACCAAACCAGGACTCCAAAATGTTCTGAAGGACATTCTAGGAATAGGAAGAGATAATAAGGGTTACAGCTCCATGAACCCTAACAGAAGGAATCCACCAGCTAAGGCAAACAATTAGAGGGAGGAGGACAAAAGGGGAGCCAAAAACAGGAAAATAACATGACAAGGATAAATCAATACATATCAGTTATAACCATCAATGTTAATGGTCTCAAGTTACCAGTCAAAAGACACAGTCTTGTGGGCTGAGGATTTAGCTCAGCAGCATAAGCGCCTGCCTTGCAGGTGCACAGTCATGAATTCGATCTCCGATACCCAAAAAAAAAAAAAAAAAAAAGGCACAGACTTGCAGAATGGATAAAGAAGCAAGATCCAACAATATGCTGCATACCAGAAACACACTTAATTCAAAAAGAAATTCATAGACTGAAAGTCAAAGGATGGAAAACAATACTCCATGCAACAGGAAATCAGAAAAAAACAGAAGTAGCTAGTCGCAGACAAAGTGAATTTCAAGCCAAGACTCATTGAGCGAGATAAAGAAGGTCACTACATCCTCATAAAGAAAACAATCCAAGAGGAAGAGATAACAATCATAAATATTTATGCAACAAATATGGGAGCACTCATCTATATAAAAAAATTACTAACGGATATGAAAAACCAAGTCCTAGCCAGGGATTTAGCTCAGTGGCATAAGCGCCTGCCTGGCAAATGCTAGGTTGTGATTTCGATCCCCGGTACAAAAAAGAAGAAAAATCAAGTCCTAATGCAATTGTATTGGTAGAACTCAATAACCCTCTGTTACCAAAAGACACATCAACTAGACAAAAAGTCATTAATGAAATATTAGAACTAAATCAAACTTTTGAACAAATGGACTTATTAGATGTCTATGGAATGTTCTATCCTAAAACATTAGAATACACAATCTTCTCAGCTCTACATGGAACACTGTCCAAAATAGACCATCTACTGGCTCACAGAACATGCTTAAGTAAATGCAAAGGAGTTGAAATTATCTCATGCATAAGACCACAGTGCAATGAAATTGGAAATCTAGGCAAAAGAAACCACAAAAACTTTACAAACACATGGAAATTAAATAGCATCCCACTGAACCACCAATGGGTCACAGATGAAATTAAAGAAAAAAATTAGTCAGTTTTTACAGTAGAATAATAATTACAATACAATATACTGGAACCTATGGGACACAATGAAAGCAGTCTTTAAGAGGATAATTTATATAGCAGTAAATACCCATATGAGGAAAACAGAGTAAGCTCTTAATGCTGAACCTCAAATCTCTAGAAAAAAGAAAAGCAGACTAAGCCAAAAGGTCATACAAGGAAGAAAATTTTAAAGATCAGAGCAGAAATTAATACACTGGTGACTAAAAAACAACACAAAAAAATCAATGAATCAAAGAGTTGGCTCTTTGAAAGATTAAATAACATTGACAAACCCTTATCCAACCTTATCAAAAAAGGAAAGAAAAGACTCAAATCCATGGAATTAGGAACAAAATGGGTGAAATCACAACAGACTCTGCAGAAATCCAGATCATTAATATCTGCTTTGAAAACTTGTATTTAATAAGATGGAAAATGCAGAAGAACTGAATAGATTCCAAGATATACATGGACTACCACAGCTGACTCAAGATATAAAAATCCTAAACAAACCAATATCAATGAAATTGAAAATGTAATAAAAAACCTGCCAACAAAGACAAGCTCAGACCTTCATGGATTCACTACTGAATTCTACATGGAACTTAGAGAAGACCTAACACCACTACTTCTAAAACTCTTTAATGAAATTGTAAGGGAAGCAATACTTCCAAATTCATTCCTGGAAGCAAGCATGACTCTGATACCAAAACCAGAGAAGGACCAAACTAAGAAAGAGAATTACAGGCCAAACTCCCTAATGAACATAGACACAAAAATCCTCAATAAGATACTGGCAAACAGAATGAAGAAAATCATCATGAAGATTACACATCATGACTAAGTGCCATTCATCCCAGGGATGCAGGAATGGTTCAACATATGTAAATCAATAAATGTAATATACCACATTAACAAAGACAAGGGGAAAATCGTATGATCATCTCAACAGATGCAGAAAATGCTTTTGACAAAGTTCCATTCATGATAAAAGCCCTACAGAAAATTGGAATAGATGGTCTTTATCTCAATCTGATAAAAGCTGTCTACAACAAACTAACAGCCAACATCATACTAAATGAACAAAAACAAGCTTTCACTCTAAAATCAGGAATGAGACAAGGATGTCCACTGTCTCCACTCTTGTACAACATAGTCTTGGAAACTTTAGCTATAGCAATTAGACAACAGAAAGAAAAGGAATAAACATAGGAAATGAAGAAGTTAAACTATCATTATCTGAAGATGACATGATATGCTACGTAGAAGACCCCAAAGCTCCACCAACAGACTACTTGATTTATTAAGCAAATTCAGTAACATAGCTGGATACAAAGTCAACACTCAAAAATCAATTGCCAGGGCTGGGCATTTAGCTTAGCCGCATAAGCACCTGCCTTGCAAGCACACGGTCATGAGGTTGATCCCTGGTACTGATAAAAAAAAAAATCAATTGCCGGCTGGGGGTTTAGCTCAGTGGCGTAAGTGCCTGCGTGGCAAACGTGAGGTCATGAGTTCGATCCCCAGCAAAAAAAAAAAAAAAAAAAAAATCAATTGCCTTCCTGTACACAAATAACAAACTCACTAAGAATGAAATCAGGGAAACACTATCTTTCACAGTAGCATCCAAAAAAATGAAATACCTAGGAATTAATCTAACAAAGGATGTAAAAGACCTCTACATTGAAAACTACAGTATCCTGAAAAAGGAGATTGAAGAGGATATTAGAAAACAGAGAGATATCCC
>PVJX010015210.1:0-43206 GCA_004027295.1 Dolichotis patagonum
TTTCATCAGCACTAACAGTGGTTCATCTTAAAAATACCCAAATGATAAACATGTAACATTTGAAAACATACACTTACAATACTATTGTTTTAAGTGATTTCTTTCTTGTTTAATAACAGGAGCACAATAAAAGTCTGCATAATATAATGAAGGTAAAGGTAGACTATATATTTTAATATCTTTTAAAAATAGAGATTTGAAATCATGGAGAAAAGGTTAAAAAATAAGCTCATGTAAGCTCTTCCAATCTGGCTCATAGTATAGATTTGGTGTTTGTTATTGTCTATGTCAGTCTGTGTTCATAAAAGATGTTTATCTCTCTAGAAAAATATCAGTAAATTTGAATTTTGTTAGGCTAAAAGATAACAACTAAAGATTATGCAGGAAAAGTCAGATAATAAACTAGTCTAAAACATGTAGGATTCAGACTAAATCTGGAAGAAAATGGTGCCAAACATCAGTTAGATTGCTTGTTATTTATCATAAGAATAACCAAGAATACTCACCAAATTCAGGATTACAATAGTTATCAAATGATAATGATGGAATTCACACTTTCAATCACTTAAAAAGCTAATTTTTAGCTTCTATTGCTAATTTTAAACTAATGAAATAAAAACAGAGCCACATTCAATTTCATTCTAAAATCACATATACATATGTATATGTATAAGTTGTTTTGAAAAATACCTATCTGACCTTATCAAGAAAAAATTCTTTTATTTTGCAAACTTACCTATCAGTAACATTATCCATGACAAAAGCAATGATGATTAATCCAACAAGAAGACAGATGAAGGGCAATTACAATTAATTTTTCTTACTCATTTTGGAAAGAAAGGAGAGATGAGTGAAGGGAAGAAGGAAGAGAGGAAAGGAGACAGTATGAGAGGAGAGGGGAAAGGAGGGAGAAAAATGGAGGGGAAGGTGAGAAAGGGGAAGAAAGAAGAGGGAGAACATAGGTTTACTTTTCACAAAGTAAGTTTTTCCTAAAAATTTTAACCACATTTGCATCAATTTTATACAAGAAGTGATCAATATAAAGTGACCATTAGAATTTGAAGCAGTGAGTACAGTAATACATACAATAATATATTAATCGCTATCAATCTCCGCCCCCATGCTTTAAGTACGTTTATCCCATTTCTCTCCTTACTCTCTGAAGTAGTTCTAGAAGTTTCCTTACATGAGATTCTTTAGGTACGATAAAAAACACAATGCATGCTGTTTCCAACTGCCAGGCAATGGAAAAGTAAACTTACAAAAATATTAGCACATCCTCATCCATTCTGTTGTCTAGATTTGGCTGTCACTTGTGGCTTTTTCCCAGGTAAATGACCATGAAAGTAAAGGTTTTTAATCCACTGAGGTAGCAGTGACGGTGCAAGTTAAGAGGTATTTAGTATGTCTTAGTCACTCTTCTGTCATTAGGATAAAAATGGTTGGTGCCCATGATTTTAAGCAGGAGAGGTTTATTTTGGTTCTGTTTCAGAGGTCTGACCATGTAAAGTAGGCAAGCTCAAACACAGAAAAGGCATGTGTTATGCCTTATATCTAGATGTCCCCTCAAGGCCTGATGTCCTCAGAGTGCAGGATTAGTGCACTGACAGGTTTATAGTTCAATGTGCTGTTGGGAGCTGAAGCCCAGTTGCAGAAGGTGGCTGAGCGGGGGAGTGGACTGGCAGCTTCTGTCTCCCTCCCTTGCATTCTCTCTCTGCTTCTTGCCTGCCATGCCATGAGCTATTCCTTCTCTATGTCCTGCTGCCGCGCTTGGTATGTCAGGTGACTATGAATTGAAACCTTTACAAACTGAGCCAAAATAAACCTTTCCTCCTGAGAGTTGCCAGTGTTGGTACTGTGTATCAGTGATGAGAAAATTAAGACAGCATGGTGGAGGGATACCGATCACCTCATGGCATGCAGGAAGCAGAAAGAACAGGAAGGACAGAGCCAGGGAGAGGGGAGATGATGCACCCTTAAGCTCACAGCCACACTGATCCACCTCTTCTGAGGAGCCCACCTCCTAAGAGCACATTCAGCAGTGAACTTTTGCATATATCAAGCAACTGATGAAACCAATGCCTCAGTGATGCAGCCCAGTACCAAATGCCCGGCCTCTCAGTGTATGAGGCATGTGGGGCCATTCCAGATCCAAAGCACAACACAGAATGATAAAAAATGCTGATGGAACCCTATGAACTAACACACAGCTCTCCATTCACTTATTATTCGTTGTTGTGTCTGGTCATGTGAAATAATAAGCATTTCTCAAGGATTTTGTAAGCTGAACTAACAGTTCTAAAATTATTTTTGATTATCAAATGTAGCATGTAGTAGTAAATTTCTAGACATTCTGTCAAGCTCTTTAAAAACCTCATGACTAAATATGGATTTCTGAGTGAGAGATGTAGGTTACCTGGAACTTTTAAGCAAACATGTATTTGATATTTTGGAAGTAGAGTAGTAACAAACAAAAAATAGGTTTTTTAGCCTATTTAGCTTTTGAATATAAGTCATTCACAATACATTATTCACTGCAGAGCTCTGCACATGATTTTAACCTGAAATTCTGCTGTCTTCTATAAAGGTAATATCTTTATTAAAATAACTTTGTCCCTGTCTTTCTTTCTGTTTCTCTCTCTCTCTCTCTATCTCTTTCTGTCTCTCTCTGGTCCACATAATGCTTCCAAAATCCATTAAGACTCACTGGGCAACAAAATAACTGGACATATTTTTAAGTAATGTGTATTGATGTTGCTTACAAGGCTAGACATTTTTATTTAATGTATTTTTGGTTGTAATAGGAAATGATGTCTGGAGATTTTAATTTGCAATGTTTGTAATGGTTTCTCTTTTTGTTTTTCTCAACAAATTCTTATATTACTCATAAAAGTAACTACCACAGCAATTATATAATGCAGATAAAGGTTAAAGGTTGAATATGTACAACATATGTAACATGTAATCTGCCTACATAAAAATGCAGTTATGATTTTATGATTATATGCAACATGAAAATTAAAATATATCATAATGTTATTAGCAGTGGATTTATCACAAAAATAATAAAATATACAGAATTTCAAACTAATGGAAAGCAAAATTCTGAAAAACATACTTTAAAATAATTTCACATAAATACTATATTGAATCTGTTGTTTTTTCTTTGAAATCTTTTTATACTTTATTTCAGTAGTCTGTTACACTATCATAAATGTGCCAAATGTACATGAGAAATCACTGGATTCAATATTCTTGTAAACACTTGACTAATATTAGGCAAGAATATACTAGACCACATTAACAAATGCACATGAAAGACAGTTGGTTAGTAACAAAATTCATATATAGGTTAACTATCACTTACGATGATATTTAAGGTATAAATATGTTTGCTTTGACACTTTCACCTTTGAATATTTTTCATTACAAATCAATCACACTGGTAATTGGCGGCAGTATCAGCTAATTGGACGACTGAAGTAGGAGGATTGCTGAGCCCTGAAGACTGAGACCACACCTCAAAAGTGGTCAAAACAAAAGCAAAGAAAAAAGGACACAATATTTATGATTACAGAACTTTCTGTGAATTATTTGATTGACAACTTCTAGTCTAATAAAGAGAAAACAGGCACTAGTCAGTACTGCCATAATAGGTGACTGAATTTATGTAAGAGCTCAAGTCAATGATTCAACAATTGTAACAGTAATATAAATGGCCTCATTCTTCAAAATGAAATGATTCAAAGTGTTATCGCTTAATTGTAAGGAAGCAAGTTTTCACAGTAAGTTTATAGATATTTAGTGTCCTTTTCCTAGAAAACCATATGCCACCTAAAAACTTTTCATGTTTATGAAATTTACTCTTAAGATGCTTCCATTTTAAAACAGATATTCTAAAAGAATTAATCCTTTGGAGACAAGGACAAAAAAGAAAACAAGTTCTTTTACACATAAGTGGAAATGATGGACTACTACATAATAGGAATCAATCTAGAAGTAATACACCTAGGTACCAGTGGACATATCTCTTTGTCACTAATGATCATTAAAATTCTTCCTCTCCAAGGATCTCTTTTGTGAGTAAATACAATATTGCTACCCCCAGCTAAAATACTGAGTCATGACTCATTCTAGTTTTCTGTAAGATCCAGTAATCAAACCCTTAGTAGGTTCTCCATGTCCTCATCCCAAATGCCAAAGCAAATCTTTAGTGTATCTACTTCTTGCCATTTTCATCACTATCCACGTGGTTTTTTTTCAAATCTAGCAACACCAGCAGACAAACTGCATGATAATGTTTACATCTTACAATGCTTGTCCAAATGAATATAAGGGTCACCTTAGAAAATGATAGAAAAGGTCTAGTAATATTTCTGTAAGCAAGTCTGTGTTACTTTGAAAGGTAGCTACATTGAAAAAAATACATATGATTATATATATGTATATATGTTTATATATATATATGTATATATGATTCTATTGCATTATTTATCAATTGAATTGCATGGAATGCTGCCATCCTGTTGTCAAATGAGGAGAAAAAAATTAGTGACTAATTTTAACATCTCCACAAGATGCATTTCTATGTCAGAAAAATATTATTTGTTACTAAATGCACACAAACCATTGATTATATAATTCATTTGTACAACACTTGAATATTCTCTACAATTCAGTTATTGCTACATTATTTATGCTTCTGTACGTTCTCAAATTCCTTTGCCAGAAAGTAAAGTGAAGATATATTTGACACTGTAAACATTAGTCAATTCTACTATTACTGAATTCCATTAATATTACAGACTAAAAATGGAAAGCAACAGAAAATCAAATAGTAGAAATGAATTAAGAAAACACATTTCTCTATTTCCTCCATATTTCTTACTTGAAAAGTATGCATTTCGAAAATTATCCAAGTTATGAGATATATGTGCAAAGAAACTTTCAAATGTCTGTAAATTCTAAGAAAAATTTCATTTTGATGCAGCAATTGTGTCCAATATCTTAAATGAAATCCATTTATCTGTTAACATATTAATGAACTGACTAGCTAAAATTGATGATGTCACTGAGTATGTAAGAGGACATATTTATCTAATTAAATGTTGGAATAATTTTATACCAACACATGCACTTCTTTTATATAATGTGCCATATTTTTTAAATGGCAAAAAAGTGATTATATATATGACTAAAACTATGGAGTGTGCACTGTAAACACAAAGTGTACACAAAGAGGAATTGTTTTAATGTGCCTTCTTAAAGGAAAATTTTCGCCACTGATAGATGACTTATGATTACAATAAAAACACTCTTTTAAAATATAAGATTAAATTTATATTAGATTAACATAAAAATGTATCAAGAATAAACTTATTTTGTTAGCATATGATTTATAAGATATCAGCAAATATAACAACATTTTAGGATGGAATTCACTTGTAACTTTTTTTTTTAGATTTTAGCCTGAGGCTGTGGCATATGGGAACCTGCTATATTTTCCTCCTAATCTACCAAACTGATGATTTGTCACTATTCTGTCAGAAAACAAGTGGAAACGAATGCAAGGTTGCTAAAAAGTTTAAATAGGGCACAACACGAGAAAAAAACACATATACTGAGTGAGAGAAAAAAATCCTAATACATAAAAGCCACATTCTATGTGTGCTAAGCTGATTTATTAATTTTGGGAGAACAAAAATATAAAATCTCATTAATTTGCTTACAGTGATCAGGCTTTTTAAAAGAATAATTATTGAAGTTCTTGCAACCTGAAAATATAGCATGTAAACCATAGTATTGTATTAATTAAAATAATTCTTTTATTTACTCACATTTATGAGAAAAATAGTATGCTGATTAAGATAAACCATTCAGCACACTTAGATTAACCACTCTCAGTTCATATCAAATACGATGTGTTTTAATTTAATAAACAACTCTTCACTATAGGAAATAACATCTGAGATAGTCGTTGCTTTTTTTTTTGTTTCTATTCACTCATGAGTCTTTTTAGATACCTACTGATCTAAAAGGTGGGGATAGCATAGCGAACTCTGAAATACTCACACTTCCTGCTATTCCAGTCAGCACAGTCATGGGTCACCCAGAAACACATCAGAGCAAGGTGGGAGGCAAGGTGGAAAAAAATACAAGCTTTGCTCAAGAGGTAAAGATCACTTCACACTTAGCTGCCGCACCCTATGTGTGTGATGTGATCATCTTACTTCGCCTTGGTGTACCTCTGTTTCCTCCATACTAACACAAGACAAAATGTGCCCTGATAAAAAGGTCAATGGAAGATCAAATGAGATTATCCATGCAAAGTCCTCTGTAAACCAGTGCTGGGCACATGCTGAGCATTCATGGATATTCATGGATACAATTTTCTTCCAAAATCCCTTTTGCTTTATCTTTTACTATGCATTATGGTGCAGATATTTGTAATTTGAAATACTTCCTGAAGAAAATGTGTTCAAGTGTTCATGATCCCCAAGTTGAAAACCTATTTAAAGAGTAATAATCTTATCACCATTTCCAAGAGTGGGTTCTCAGCCAATGTTTAATGCATGGTTATTAATCATGCCAGCAGCTGCAAATGTCACATTATAAATGTATTACCACACCCTTGTCTAATTGGCCATGCACTCTATTACAATATAAAAATTTAAAGCTGATTTGTGATTCTAAATGCCCTCAAAATGAAAAGCAGAAGCTTGTAATTCACCTCTTTAAAATTTTTAATTCAATAAATTCAATTTCCATAGTAAAATCGGTTCACAGAGAAACTGATTAGGAAATTCTAACAAAGCTTGTGCCCTCTCCTCACACATGTACAAGCTCCACCTCATCAACATACTACAGCACAACGGCATACTTGTTAAAGGTGGCTTAACAACGTGGATACGTGATCAGTACCCAGAGTCCACAGCTCCTATTAGGAATAGCTCTTAAGTGTCCTATGGATATTGATTAATATGCAGTGACACATGTCTACCAGTGAAGTAGTATACAGGATAGTTTCACTGCCCTCAAATCCCCTTGTTCTCCAATTATTCATTGTCTTTCCCTATCCCTGTTTAAAAAATCCGATATTTTTACTGTCTTCACATGTTTGTTTCTCCAGAATGCCATAAAGTTTGAATTATACAGTAAATAGTCCCCTTCAGGTTGGCTTCTATGACTAAGTGATATGCACTGACATTTCACTACAATTTTCATTACTTGATAACACTTCTATTTCAAACAACAAAACTATATGAAAGTCTAGAAGTACTACAAGTTATTTATCCACTTACCAACTGAAGATCATCTTGGTTGCTTGTGGGTTTTGAAAATTTTAAGAATCTTTCTGAGGGTTTTGTATGCTCATGGGTTTTGAATTCTCTCAGGTAAATATCAACAAGTGTGAGTCTCAGATCATAACAATATCATAAGAATATGTTCAGTTGTATATAAAGTACCAAAGTACCAAACTGTCTTCCAAAGTGGCTGTGTCATTTTGTATTCCCATGGACAAGGATGAGAATTCTAATTATTACATATTCTCACCAGAATTTGTTATCCATGTTTTGGCTTTTCACTATTTTAAAAAGAATGCAGTGTTATTTCATTGTTTTGTCCATTTAAAATTCTCCAAATATACAGGATATTGAATATCTTTTCATGTGCTCAATTGCCATTTGTGTATCTCCTTTGGTGAGAGTGTCCAGGTTTTCTTAACTACTTAGAAGCTTTGGGTTTGGGTTTTTATTATTATTATTATTTTTTTTTTTTGGTGCTGGGGGAGGTGTATCAGGAACCAAATTCAGGGTCTTGTGCTTGCCAGGCAGATGTTGCATTGCTGAGCTATATCATCCAGCCCTCCTTACCTATTTATTAGTCCGGTTGTTCTTTTCCTATGCATTCAATTTTAAAAGTTAAGTGTACCTTGGAAAATAGTATTTTATAAAATGTATCCTTTGTAAATACTTTCTCTGAATGTACCTCCTATATTCTCACTTTTTTGACATTATTCTTTTGCAGAATATATATTTTTAATGTAAAGGAACTCCATTTATTAATCTTTTCCTTTCATACTTTTGTATTTCAAAAGTCATATACATGGTCATTTTGTTTATACTATCTTTTAGGAATTTTACAGTGTTGCAGTCTTCATTTATATCTAGAATTCTTTTTTTTTTTTTGTACTGGGGATCAAACTCACAACCTTCCCTTTGGCAAGCAGGCACTTATGCCACTGAGCTAAATCCCCAGTCCCTATTATCCATTTTGAATTAATGTTCATAAGGAACGTAAGGTCTAGGCCTAGATTGTTTTTTATTCTGGATATCTGAAACACATAATTTTTCCAGAACTATGTGTTGAACAGACTACCTTTATTCTGTTGTATTGATTTCAATTTTTAACAAAGATCAATGGGCATTCTCTGTGTGGGTCTCTTTCTGGATTCTCTGTTCTGGACTCTATGCAGCTTTTTCCCCCCACCAGGAGAAGATGTCCTGACTACTGAAGGTTCATTAAATCTCCACGTCAGGCAGTGTCAGGCCTACAGCTCAGTTCTTCTCCTATAATACTGTTATCCATTCTAGGTCTCTCACCTCATCATACAAGTATGCAAATCAGTTTGAACACTAAATGTTAGAAACAACGTCAATATCCGAAAAGCAACTCGCTTACCTCTTCTTGAAACGTGCTGAATCTATAGGTCAACTTGGGAGAACTGATATTTTGAGAGTTTTGAGTCTGCCTTTCCATAACCAGGAATATTCTTCCATTTGTTTAGTTCTTTGCTACTTTTAGTGACAGTTTTACATTGTTTCTTTATATAGCTCTAATGTGTCTTGTTAGATTTATATGCCATATATTCCATTTTGTAGAAGAGTAAACTAAATGATAATGTTTAAATTTCTAATGCCAGTTGTTCTATATCCATATATAATTAATTATACATGGATGCTATTTCAAATTGCAGTTGTTATATATCCATATATAAATAATTAATATATGGATATAGAACAATAATATAATTAATTGATTTTTATATACTCGCTTTATACCTTGCAACTCTGTTACAACTGCAGAGTAGTTCCACAAAATTTCGCCTGGTTCTTTCACATTTTTTGTACTAATGATCACATCAACTATTAACAAAGAATTTTATTTATTCTTTTCCAAACTTTGTATCTCTTATTGTCTTTGCTTATTGTAATATCTACAATCTTTAAAAGTGGTAAGGAAAGGAAGCATATTTAGTTTGTTCCTGATATTACTGGGCAAAACATTAAGAATCCTGGTATTAGGTATAGTATTAGCTATAATTTTATAAATGTTCCTTATCAGTTGATAAAGAATTTCTATTAAAATTTGCAGAGGATTTTGATTATGAATAGGTGCTATATTTCATAAAATTATTTTTCTCCATACAATCTTGGAGTTCTTCTTGATTATCTTGAAAATATGATACATTTATATTTGCTGATTTTCAAACACTGAACAAGTCTTGAATACTAACAATAAATATAACTTTCTTTTTTTTTCTGGTATCAGGAATCAAATTGAATTGCTTTCCAGGCATATACTGTGCCACTGAACTATACCCCCGGCAAATAAAAACACTTTCTTATAGTACAGTATTATTTTTATTTATTGCAGGATTCAATTTGTTAAGATTTTACTGAGAAGTTTTGCACACATATTCACAAGATATTTGATTTGTTTTCTTAGCTTTTCATAATTTTGTTTAATTGTTGCTAGGCCAATGCTGGTTTCTTGGAGTAGGTTGGGACATATTCCTTCTGCTGCCGTCATATCAAAGAGATTATTGCAAACTTGTATATTTTACTTCAAAGAAAAAAAGACTTTGGGAGGTTCTTGGGAAATAATATTATAGCCCTTGATATTCTTCCTGATAAAATGCTTTTGTTATTCGCAAGTCCTCGGGCCACACTGTCTTATGGTGAACATCAGTCTTTTTATGCCCAAGGTCTTGGTTACAGCACACAGGTCCGATCAAACCATATTAATTAGTGAACATCTGTTTTGCTCCAGGAAGGTCCTGAAATCTTTGTGGCTCAAGGCAGTCAAAAAGCATGGTGGTGAATGTCTAGGTAAAATAATCAAATAAAATTCCTAAATATCAGTCACAGGTGAACTTAAGTTGATAGCACCTTGCACTGATGGCGAACATATTTTCTGGGGAGGTTACAGGGTCCTCCTGCGGTAACACAGGAAACAGACACTCTGAAGGTTATCTCTGGCTCTACCTGGACATGGCATCTTGTACCATTTCCGCTTCCTGATTCTGACCTATGTCATTTCCATGTAAGGAACAGTAACTAAATGTCGCTGCTTTTCTTGTCATGGGAGCCTTTCTGTGAATTATCAGTCCTGACAATGGTTTGAAGGGCCTATAGTATTCAAACAAGGCTGTTACAAGAACTAAATAAAAAGGTTCCTGAAAACTATTTAAGACAGAAACATGGACTCAGTAAGTACTGTATCATTTTCTTACCATATCTATTGCATCTAGAGTACAAATATAATCAATCATCACAATATTCATTTATCTGTGAATTATTCATTCCTAACAAAACATAGTAAGGTCTCATTGGTGGATTTTTATCTATTTGACTCACCATATAAAATCTAACACCCTTGTTTAATCACTTGGTTAATATTTCTTCAATAATGAATTAGCAAGTATAAATGTAAGATTTTGCACAATTATAATAAATTATCTTGGAAAATAGTTCTAAAAATAATTGTCACAGTTTTCTTAAAGTATCTGAATAAAAGGGTGCAGAGGCTTTCTTTAAATTTATGATGCTCCTAAATTTTGATCTAATAACAATAACCCAAAAGTTATTAAAATGAAAATTTTTGCTCAATTAATGACTACTTTCTTATTGTCTGATCAAAATAGAAAGAGTGATACCAGAGATAAGTTACTTACTAGCTTCAGGCATTATGTTTATGTCTTTGCTGGCATATTTTCAAAGTAATTGAGTAATTCTCTGCATTTCAAATTAATGACTTTTTAGTTTTCATACAAATCTCAGATGCTGTTTCCAAAGACTCAACATTTATACCTTTCCCTAAATTATTTGTAATCATCGATAAAAGGTAATACTCAAGGTTTTTTTTTCAATTTCAAAAACTTCCCTATACCAAAATAAATGGAGTCCAAAAGAATTTCAATACACTACTGTAAAGTACAAGATTAGTGTGCCTAACCATTGGCAATCTGGGATACTGGCTACAACCATCTTTTTTATTTTTATTTTTTCCTTCATTGCATTTGGTGCCACCTGGTGGCAGTGGTCCACTCTAGTTTAACTATAAATGGAACTTACTTGGGTCCTGGTTTGTTATCTTCCAAAAAACAAGCAAAATTAAAAAAATAAAATAAAATAAAATAAAATAAAATAAAATAAAATAAAATAAAATAAAGTGATTCCAGTGTTAGTATCCATGTATTGCATGGTCCAGTTCAGTAATACAAAGCCAGGAGAAAATTGGGGTCTTCAGAACCTTATCCAGCACCGTGATAATTAAAAGTGAAATCAAACTACTCTGAGGCAGAACGTGAGTCCTTAGTACAATCCCACCTCTCACTACAATTGAAACCTTTTATTACCTGAAGTTCTTTAACCTCACTTTACCTGGAAAATAGTAATAATAATAGTAAGTCCTTACAAGTTTCTGATGATTAAGTAATCCATGTAAGTTTCTAGAAATCTTTCTAATAATAAATGAAAAAAGAGCAATAAATTAACAGTATAATGTGTTGTTGGCAACAATACACACAGCTACTGTTAAAAATCCTAATTGCATTAGTGTTCAATACGTGCATGTTGCATAAAGCAGTACAGCATATCAAAAGAAAAACAGAACAGATAAATGACGCAAAATAAAAAATATCCCAAGCAAAGAATAATAAAGCAAACACAAATATGGGTTTGTGGAATATATATATTTTATACTATGTGTGTCTGTGTGTGTGTGTGTGTGTGTGTGTGTGTGTATATATATATATATATATATATATATATATATATATATATATATATATGTTGGGCTTTTGAGAATTGGGTTTGTGTGAGAAAAAAAATCAATCCTTTCAGAAATGCATTTTGCAAATGAAATGTCTTCCAGAGGGAAAAACGCTGATTAACTAAAAACCTTGAGCATAGTAAAGAAGGGAAGCAGCCAGATGAGCTGCACTCTTGACAATAACAGAGCTTTTAATCTCCTTTCTTGCTTCCTGCGTCCCTCTGGAGTCTCTTCTCTTTCAGTAAACTGCCTCTGAAGTACTTCAATCACGCTCCTACAGGTAATCACTGACCTCTATTTTGCTGTCACCACTAAAAGCTATGCATTTATCTTCATTTTAACTGGGGTATAAGCTTCTTCAAGGGAACTGATGAGTTGATTTCTTGGTTATGTAACCCTGACAGCATTAATTCAATACCACGCATCAAGGACAGAAACACAAGATTATAGGAACACTCCCTTTTGCTTCAGCATTACTATTTAGTAAAGAGGATGAAGGAATATGCTAACTGAACACTTCATTATTTTAAGCACAAGGACTGAGTAAGCAATTGGGACTTCCCTGTGTTCTCTATTAATGAAAGCAGTTTAATCCTCTCACAGGAGCTGTCCATTTTTTTCTATGAGACAAATTTCAACTTCTCTTCATGACATTTTTGGACAGATTAAATGTCAACCTGGTTTCCTCACCAATAAAAGATACATTTCAGATCAGTGTCGATGCTGGCAACACTTAGAAAACAACATCAAGTGTTAGGTAATGTGACAGCTGTTTTTTTTTTTGTTTTGTTTTTAAACAGGTCTTTGTGTCTCAGTATATAACAGTCCTTACCTAGAACTTTTCTTTCTTTTCCAGGCAGCAGTCTTTAGGTTCATATGCGCATGTGTCAAGTGTAACACTGGGATACAAAATAATGCAAAGTCTGGACTTTTTAAATAAATGTGAGCAAGGAAAATGTATGAACTTCAGAGGACCTTTAAATAGAATTTCCTGCTGATCTAAATATACCCCGATACCCAGATAAGCACACAGTTCTATGCAAATTGTGGTATTTCATGCCAGTAATTTGCTAAACTGGTATTTACACAAGTTTTAAGCACAATTGCTCATGAAAATTTATAAATTGGTGAATCAGCAAATGTTACTTCTATGTTTTATGTATATTTTTGAGTTCATGTCCCATTTAATTTTCCTATTTTGTAAAAATAACATTCTTTTTAACTTACACATAAAGTTGTCATTAATTCCATGAAATGGTTCTGAGTCATATCTTAGAATTAATTTTGTGAAAACATAATTAAATTTCAAATGTGTTACAGATGAGTATCTGGGTAAAGTGATTCATTATTTTTTTCATTTGTTTCTGCAACTATATATGGTACCACAGTTTTCCCAAAGTGCTATAAAGAGTATCTAAATTTGTTCATAATAACATTGTCATGTCTCTGAAATTAGTACTAAATGATTCATTAAGACAAAAAAATAAGAAAATAGTGATAACATTCTTTTTTGTCAAAACCCTCATCATTGTTGTGAAATATAATGAAAAGTAATCAACAAATTAGAAAAAGATAATATATCCATCTTATCTTATGAATGAAATTATTCCATATCCGTATGGCAAGGGAAATTATTCCCTATTCATATGGAACATATCTTATACCAAGAACACCCTTCTAAGCACATAGATATGACTTTGAATTCCAGTATGACTGCTGCATAAGGAAAACGGCAGGAAGGAAGAACCTGGATCCTGGAACTTCTCATGTACCAGCAATCTCTTTATTATATATGAGCCCCTCAGATCACAGCTGAGAATTTTGTTAATAAAATCACTCATGGTACGACTGAATAGTTTCTGGTTAGGGAATGGCCACTCCCAGGAGACCAAGACTGAGCTGCTAGCAAAACTTTCTAACTAGTCTAACCTGCAGGGAGAAGTGGGACAGGAAGACCGAGTTCACTGATGTGACAAATGACTTCATCAGCCATGCTACTGTAGGAAAGCACAAGCTGGGGAGAGTCTCCTGGTGTACACACTGCTGTGCCAGAAGATAGATAACCGCACCCCGATTCCCTTAAGGTAGATCAAAAAGACATCAGATTTGGTATCCTCTAGATCTCACTCTAAGTATTATTCCATGAGCTCTTCTTGAGTTGAACATTTCATCATGAATCTAAAAGGACAGCTTTTCCCTAAGCTCTATGTATCACTCTGGCAAATACTTGAACTTGAGTATGTCATGGAAACTCCTGAATTTATATCAAGACCATTCAAAGTACCGCTGGACTGGGAATCCTACATACAGCAGGTGTCGGAAGTGCAGGCATCTTCCTGATCCGATAGCATTTGCTGTGGTGGCTTCACCTTAATTGTGAGTGGTTAGCTTCTGAATTCAACTGCAGTATATCAGTTAGAGTTGAAACAAACTGCTATACACCAGATAGAGTTGAAGTAGAACAATGACCAAAGACCTTTTTTCAAAGAGAAAATTTAAAAATTTCGCAAATATAGCACTTGGGAGGCTGAGGCAGGAGGATTGCCATGAGGTCAAGGCCAGCCTGAACTACATGAGAAAGTTCAAGGCTGGCCTTCTCTACAAAGCAGGACTCTGTCTCAAAAAATACTCCAAATATATAATTCAGTATTTCTCTTTTCTAACTTTTAAGTTTATTTTAGCTAATACTTAAAAATATGAAAGTTGGACAAATCTATGAGGAATTAAGTGATATTCTCTATACCTGTATACATTGTGTGATGTTTAAATCAGGTTAAAAACACTAATCTTGAACAAAAACATCTCACATGTATCCAGAAATAACTAACGTGACGGAAAGTCCTCAAATAATACTGTTAATGCAGACTACAAATTACAAACTGATTTAAAATTATTTTTAAAAGAGCAAAAGAAATATGATGTAACATTATTGAGACTCTAATTTTGTGTCTATTATACATAACTACTATATTGGTCAATCTGTACTAGTGCACAAGTTTTATTCATTGGCCTTTCATTAGTTTGACATCAGAATGTGATCAAGGGGGCAGAGGGGTAAGCAGCAGAGAAAGAGCCTCTCTCAGAGTCATCACCTAGAAACTGGAATACAGCAACGTAATGAAGACGAGAAGGAGGGAAGTGAGTCTTCCAGACCCAGGAAAAACCTGAAGCACGAGTTGAAGCCCATGGAGACAGTGAAGAGAGAAACCTGCAGTGAAGAAAAATGGCAGCACCTTCTCCCTGAAATGAGACTCAGTGCACAAGAGGGGCAGGTGAAACCTGCAGACACAAGGTGATGCTGGTGACCCTTCCAGCCTGTGTGGAGAGACATAGCAGTAGAGGAAAGCAGCAGATGTGAAAGACTTCACTGGCTGGTGGTGAGTGCTGAGGACTCAGTCCTGCATGAGAGAGTGATTGGCCAGGAGCCATCTAGGGGAGGGGCTACTAAGCTCAGAATTTAGAGCTGTCAAGGCCTTAGGCAGTGGTTCCCAGTGGGGTTTAGTTGTGTAGATGGTTGCAGGCCGAGTGAGTCTGGTCTTGGTCAAAAAGTACAGGCTTGCTGGGATTATCCACTACCCCACCAAATAGGTACTGGTAGCTTCTGGTAGCTTAATGGGATAGATAGCAGAGATCAGGACTCTGTCTCCACACACTGTCTACCAATGACAGTAGAGACAAACCTGGAAGGTCTTTCTCTTTCTCTCTCTCTCTCTCTCTCTCTCTCTCTCTCTCTCTCTGTGTGTGTGTGTGTGTGTGTGTTTGTGTGTGTTCTCCTTTATTTTTTGTTCTTGTAGAGTTGTTTTTCTCATTCATTGTTTGATCTTGTTTTTATATGAGTGCAAACATCATTTCTAGCCTCCTTGTGACTGTGGTTCTGTTCTGTTATTCCATTTATGTCTGCCTTCTCTTTTTCCCCCCAGTCGTCTGTACCTGTTCTAAAATTTAGCATGATCTGCTTTTGTCCTCCAACCTAACTTCTCATCTCTTTATCTTCTTGCACATCTCTATTTTATCCTTAATTCATTTTAAATTTTAACCCCTGCGGGCAAATTTGACACATTAAAAACCTGTATGTTGCATATGAGTTTCTGAATTGTTTCAGATTCTGTTATATAACCACAAATCTAGTTCATGTGGTTGAAAGTGGTAAATTAATGGTTAGCTCAGGTTGTTATTCTCCAGGCTGCATTTGATGCCACTGGTTCCACTATAGCCAAAAGTGACATAATTGGGCTGGGGATTTAGCTCAGTGGCTTAAGTGCCTGCCTGGCAAGTGCAAGGTCGTGAGTTCGATCCCCAGTACCAAAAAAAAAAAAAGTGACATAATTGTTATGTCATTTTTCCTGCTATTCCATGAATGAGACTGACAAAGTGTCACAGAAAATACTGTGGCACATTGCCAAAGAACCAGGGAATGGACCGAACAAGCAGAAACTTCTCATCTATAACAAATTGAAGAGGTAGGATCTTCCAACAGATTTAAGCCCCCCCCACACCAAAAAAACTCAACCTGGAAGATATCTTAGAGAAGTAGTCATTACCTGCAGATTCTGAATACTAACAATAAAGCAACACTTCATAGGCTATTTAGAAGCAGCACCTTGAGAATTAAAAAAAAAGAAAACAAAAATATAAGACATTTAAACAAGATGCAATCCCTGACATCCAGTTAATAAAAGGCAAACTCAGGGGGCAATTAAGTGGGACAGTATGAAAATCTCTCATCTGGCCTCTCTGAAGTGCTAACAGCAAGGCAATTGAATGAGACTGGAAAAAAATCAAATCAAAAATTATTTCTCAAATAACAGCAGAGATGGTGTCCACAATGAATACTATGTTTCGTGACTCTAGAGCAGATACAGACAAAGAAAGACATCTTAAGAAAATTATGGATCCATAAATGTTCACCATAGAAAAGAGATGGAATCCATAAGGCAGATTCAAGCAGATACCCATGAGAATAAAAACTCCACTGAAAATATTCAGAGCAGATTAAGCCAATGTGAGGACAGCATGTCAGAGATAGAAGACAGGGATGTAGTTAGCAATCATCAAAAGAAAGATTTCTTGTTTTTTTTTGTTTGTTTTTTTTTTGGTACTGGGGATGGAACTCACAACCTTGCGCTTACCAAGTAAGCACTTAAGCCACTGAGCTAAATCCCCAGCCCGAAAGATTTCTTAAAAATAGCAAAGGACTATGAGAAATCAATCCAGCAGCTGCTAGACTGGGCAGAGAAGAATAACTGATGATTGATTAGAGTCAATTAAAAAGCAGGAAATCGTACAAAGGCTATTTTACAAAACAATTCACAGACATCATGGAAGAAAACTTCCCTGGTAAAGCAAAATAGTTTGACATGAGAAGTGAGGCATGTAGAATTCCAATTAGCCACAATCAATAAATAGTCTACAGCCAGGCATATCACCATCAAGGCTCCAGAAATTCAATAAAGAATAGACTTTTAAAAGTTGATAGGGAAAAGAAACAAATCACCTATAAGGAAAGCTCATCAGAATCAGCTGACTTCTCAGCACAAACCATCAAGTCAAAGAGAACTTGCAGTGAAGTATTTTAAATTCTAAAGAGAAACAACGTTCAGTCCAGATTGATGTACCCAGCAAAATTATCTTTCAAAAATGATGGAGAAATAAGACACATCTATGACAAGAAAAGTCTGAGGAAATTTATGACCAAAAAATCAGCACTCAAAAATGTTTTAAAGGCCATTTTAGAAAGAGATAACAAGGACTAAAACTCCATGAACCCCAACAGAAGGAATCTACCAGGCAAGGCAATTAAACAGTTTGAGGGGAAATAAGAGGAGAAGCCAACAATGACAACAACAAAAATGACAAGGGCAAGTCAATACGTATCAGTTATAACTACCAATGTTAATGGTCTCAATTCACCAATCAAAAGACACAGACCAGCAGAATGGAACAAGAAGCAAGATCCAAAGAAATTCTGTGCACAAGAAACAATTTAATCCAAAAAGAAATTCATAAACTGAAAATCAAAGTATGGAAAACAATACCCCATGAGACAGAATCCAGGAAAAAGCAGACATAGCTATTCTACTTTGCAGACAAAGTGAATCTCAAGCCACAGCAGATTAAGAAAGATACAGAAGATCACTATATCTTTGTGATGGAAACAACCCAAGAAGAAGAGATAACAATTGCAAATATATATGCAACAAATAGCACCCAACTACATAAAAGAAATATTAATGGCACAAAAAGTCAAATAAGCACTTATACAATTGTATTGTGGGATCTCAATATCCTAGTGTCACAAAAAGACACATCAACTAGACATAAATTAACAATTAACTATTAGAATCAGAATTTGAACAAATGGATTTAGTAGATGTTTGTAGAGTGGTCTACTCCACATCAGAATATACATTCTTCTCACCTGAAGATGCGACATTCTCACAAATAGACGACATATTAGCTCACATAACATGTTTAAATAAATGCAAAGGAAATGAAATGATTCCATACATATTATCAGACTATAGTGCATTAAAATTGTAAATCAATGACAAAAGAAACTGCAATACCTTCATAAACACATGGAACTTATACAGCACCATTCTGAACAACCAATGGGTTATGAATAAAATTAAAGAAGAAATTAGACAGTTTTTCAAATGAATGATAATGGCAATATAACATACCAGAATTGATGAGCTACAATGAAAGAAGTCCTAAGAGGGAAATTTGTAGTAGTAAATACTCATATTAGGAAAACAGAATAAAAATAAATAAATAACTTAATGGTGAAACAAATTTCTATAAAAAGAAAAGCAGGCTAAAATAAAAGTTTTTCTGAGGAAGAAATTATGAAGAAGGAGCAAAAGTTAACACATTGGAAACTAAAAAAAATACAAAGAATCAAAGAGTTGATGCATTGAAAGATTACATAAGATTGATAAATCCTCATACAACCTTATAAAAAAATCAAAAAGAAAGTAGAAAGAAAGAAAACACTCAAATCTATGCATCAGGTATGAAAAGGGTGAAATCACAACAGGTCCTTCAGAAATCCAGATGATCATCTATACCTACTTTGAAAACTTGTATTCTAGTAAGATGGAAAATACAGAGGAACTGGATAGATTCCTAGATACATATGAATTATCAAAGTTGAATCAAGAAGATATAAAATCTTAAATAACCAAATATCAATAAATGAAATCAAAGCTGTAATTAAAAACTAACCAACAAAGAAAAGCCCAGACCCTGACAGATTCACTGCTGAATTCTACAAGAAATTTAGAGAGGAACTAATACTACTACATCTCAAACTCTTCAATGAAACTAAATGGGAAGCAATACTCCCAAATACATTCCTGGAAGCAAGCAGCATTACCTTGATAACAAAACTGGAGAAGAACTTAATCAAGAGAGAGAAATGTAGGACAATCTCCCTAGTGAACAGAGTTGCAAAAATTCTCAACAAGATACAGGCAAAAAGAATATAGTAAATTATCAAGATTATAAACCATGACCACACTGGATTCATCCCAAGGATAAAGGGATGACTCAACATACATAAGTTAATAAATTAATATACCATATTAACAGAGTCAAGGACAAAAATCATACAATCATCTCAATAGATGCAGAAAAAGCTTTTGACAAAGTCCATTACCCATTAATGATGGAAACCCTACATAAAATTGGAACAGATGGTCTTTTACTCTATCTCATAAAAGCCATTTATGACAAACCAACAACTAATTTCATACTAAATGGACAAAAGCTGAAAATTTTCTCTGTAAAATCAAGAACAAGTCAGAGATATCCACTGTCTCCACTTTTATTCAATTCTTACTGAGTCCTGGAAACTTTAGCCACAGCAGTGTGACAAGAGAAAGAGATCAACGGAATAACAATACAGAAGGAAGAAGTTAAATTATCATTATTTGTAGATGACATGATATGCTACATAGAAGACCCAAAAACTCCACTAAAACACTGCTAGATTTAATCAGCAAATTCAAAAGTATACTGGATACAAATTCAACACTCAAAAAGCAACTGCCTTCCAATACACAAATAACAAACTGACTGAGAGAGAAATTAGGCAAATAGCACCTTTCACAATAGTATCCAAAAAAATGAACTATTTAGGAATCATTGTAATGAAGGAAAAAAAAAGGCATCTACATTGAAAACTACAGTCCTCGGAAAAAGGAGAGTTAAGACGATACCAGAATTTGGAAAGATAACCCTTGCTTTTGAGTAGGAAGAACCAAAATGGTGAAAATGGTCATACTTTCAAAAGTGTTACATACTTTTAATGAAATTTCAATCATAATTCCAATAGCGTATCACACACAATTAGAGAAAAGAAACTTAAAATTTATCTGGAACCAGAAGAGACCTAGAATAGCAAAGAGAATTCTGCACAACAAAGGCAAGACAGGGGCATCACAATCCCTGACTTGAAATTACATACAAAGCTACTGTAATCAAAAAAGCATGGTACGGTAAAAAACACAGACCCAAAGATTAACGGAACAGACTGGAAGATGCAGAAACAATTCAAGACATATTAAGCCACCTTACTTTAACAAAGGTTGTAAACACATTCACTGGAAGTAAGTTAGCCTCTTTAATAAATGGTGCTGGAAAAACTGACTTTGCACATGCCAAAGATTAAAACTGGATCCATATATTTCAACATACACTAATTTAAATTCAGAGTGTATCAAAGATCTAAATATTGGAACAGAAACATTAAATCTGCTGGAAGTTAGAATAGGTAAAACTCTTGAAGATACTAGATCAGGCAAAGACTTCATGTATAAAATCTCAATTGCACAGGAACTATCACCAAATATCAACAACTGGGACCACATCTTATTAAAACATTTTTGCACAACAAGAGAACCTACAGAGTGAAGAGATAACCCACAAGGTGGGAAAAATGTTTTCCAGCTGCTCCCCAGACAAAAGATTACTACCAAGAACATACAAAGAACTCAGAAAAATTAGACCTCTCAAATTTAAAGACCCAATCCAAAAATGGGAATCTGAGATGAATACATACTTCTCAGATCAAGAAATATAAACAGCAAATAAATGTATGAAACATTGTTAAACATCACTTGTACTTCAAGAGATATTAATTATAACTACACAAAATTCCATCTCACACCAGAAATAATGGTTATCATCAAGAAGTCAATCAAAAACAAATGTTGGAGGAATTGTGGGTAAAAAGGAACCATTCTCCACCATTGGTGGGAGTGCAGACTGGTGCAACCACTGTGGAAATAAGTGTGTAGATTCCTCAAAAAACTAGGACTGGTGGTCCCATTTGACCCAGATATTATTCTTCTGTTGTCTTCTCAGAAGAATTTAAAAATCATACCACAGTGATATATGTGCACCTATGTTTAAGGCAGCACAATTTGTAATAGCTAGAGCTTGGAAACAAACCAAATGCTCATCAACTGAGGAATAGATAAAAAAGATGTGATTTTTTTTAATACAGTCTCAAATTAAGATAAACTGAAGACTTTTATAGGTAAATGAATGCCACTCAAGGCCATACTTAGAAGTGAAATAAGCAGATGCACATGTGTAAACATCATATTGTCTCCATAGTTTAAGCAGCTGATAGAGTAAATAAAATAAAAATGTACAAAAATATTGTAAAATAGGAAGAAGCATCAAAAGGAAAGAGAAATTGGGATGGGGAGATGGAGAAAAGAATGAAGGGAAAAGCAAAAACAAAAGGAAAACAATCTAGTTAAGATAATAATATTACTAATTTATCTTAGTTCACTGAAAAGAAAGGTTTGTGCTACTATTGTTTGGATAATTAAATGCCAATGTCTTGTACTTTGAGTAACTAATTTAAAGATAATGACACACAGTGTATTAACATCTGTTACCCTCTTATTAACTTATTTTTAAATTTTGTTCTTTTTTTCATTTTAAAATAAAAAAATACGAATTATCAAATTATCAATTATTTATCAGGTGCACTTCTAGATCTCTAGCTGTTCTGGTTAGTACTCATGTATATTCCTGCACTTACTCTAAAACAAATATATATATATGTATATATACATATATATATGTATATATATATATGTATATATGTATATATATAGTTATATATATAGTATATATAGTATATAGTATATAGTATATATATGTATATATATAGTTATACATATTTACAAATGTATTTATATATGTATTTATATATATAGAAAGTTAATTTATTGTTATGGCTTATGTCTAGATGTCTCCCCAAAGCCACATGTCATCATAAATAGAGCTTTTTCAGAGGTGACTGAATCTAGTTTGTGATGCTGGGATTAAGGGTGTGCAGTTACTAAATCACTTGCAGGTTTAGCACAGTCTGGGTAGGATTAATGATTATCCACCCTGGTTGGATAACATATAAGGAACCGAAAGCGATAGTGTGGCTGCTGGTCACTCATAGCTCACTGACTTGTTTTCTTTGCCTGCTATACTTTGACATGGACTGTTTCTCCTCTGCGATGCCCCTGTGCCACGCCACTCTGTCTTGGAGCCAGCTGACATGAAAACTCTACAAACTGTACACTAAATAAACCTTTTCTCCATTAAATTTACACGTTGGGTGTTTTGTCTCAGTAAGGAGAAAAATAAGACTTAAATAGTGTTAAAAATATCACCTATATTAATAACATATGTAAGTACAATACAATTATAATATATAGAAATGTATTAAAACATACATTAATACAATAATATATAATAATATATCATTGCTTATATCTTAGTTGGTATAACATATATATTAAATATCTTAGACTACCATTAGGTCTGCTACACATTAGTAAGTTTAATACACATTAATACATTAGTGTAGTAAAAGCATCAATATATTTAACATGCATAATTACATATATTATACATAGATAAAAAGCATATTTGAAAGTATTTCACATTATCCAAATCAACACTCTTCAATTATGATTATTTTTATGTTCAGTAATGTAGACAATCATCTGAAAGTGCCATTTTAGCAATCAGCTACTGAGTGTAACAAGGATAGCTCTAACTTCCTATAACCTACTTTAAAAACTGCAGGTTATGCAATTTAGTAAAACACCTGGTCATTAAAAAAACAATATCTATTTTCAATGAAATAGAAGTATAATAATATAAAACACCTGAAGCTAAAATAAAAAATAACAAATTCCACACAAACCTTTTATTACTAATGTATAGTCTTTTTTATATGCTAAGATTTTTGACCCTTGGGCTAGGTATGTGGCTCAGTGGTAGAGTTTTTTTCTTTCACACACAGGTCCCTTAGTTTGATCCTCAGCACCACCAAATTAAAAAACAAAAACAAAAAACAAAAAACTTTTTTAAAAATTCTTTTCTTCCTATGGTCATTATACTCCATCATTTTTCCATGTTTAGATCACTGACTACTTTTTTCATTTATTCATAATATTGATGGTTTACATTAATTTTCAGTGACTTGTCTTATGTCAACTAATTCACAGGAAAATGTCTTTCCATGATTTATAAAGGAGACCCTCTAGATAGCAACAGAAAATCTAAACATATGTTGATAGTTCAAATATATCATTCAATATTCCAATGGATTCTATTTTAATGTCAGAAGTGACATCGTGCATATTGAAGCTTCCATACTCAATAATCTAACCTTATCCAAAAAATATTTCTCATGCTCTTCTATGCTTCAAACACATCCAAAACAATGTTTCTCAAGGACCACTAAGTGATCAATTATAGCAAAATATCACTGCAGATAAAAATTTAGAAGAATAATGTCAGAGCCTTCTTTTCACAAGTCAAGGTAAGTGTGAAATGTAGACAGTCCATACAACAGTCTTAATTCCCTTTGTGTTCAAATTGCTAGAATTCCCTAGAACGATTGTTTTATTCAGTACTTTTCTGTATGCATTACATTAAAACGTGGAATTTCAGTATAAAAAGAATAGTAATGATTTCACATATGAGATTTATTCCACTTTTCTCATGTAAGGATGAAACACATTTTCTAAACCTTTCCATTGTTACCATAATTCAAATAATTTAATATTTTCACTTATTTAAAAGATCTTGTACATATTTAAGATTGAACTTTGTGACAAGTAAATTTTCTTTAATAAAAAGGCCATTTTTAGCTATTGTATGACCAAATACTAGAAATCTAAGTGTAAAATACATAAATATAAAGGTGATACACTGAAAATAAATAATTTATGCAACAAAAAATATTCATATTAAGTTTTAAAACATGATAATATATGATTAAGGGTTACTATATTTTTCTATGTTTATGTCAGGCTTTCAGTGACTATTTTTTGTTTTTCACATAATACAAAGTAAGCACAATGCAAAAATTAAATAACATAATTGAATCTTTAAGAAAATTACAAGGTGAATATACTCAAAAGACTTCTTTATAAGATATATTAATGCAAACTTCAGCAGTCTAACTAGGATATACTAAGAAAACTTAGAAAAGCAGATAAGCATAAACTAACCTTTCTTAGTTGTTACTTATTTACTTAATACTAATACAAAAATATCTGTGTCTTAGGAACTCTATCCTCTTTGTGTATACCACGTATTCAACCCAAGGCTGGAGGCTGTTGTGTATATATATATATATATATATATATATATATATATATATATGTTACTGTATTAAATGTTGTGTTAAACATTATATCATAAATATTTACAATGGAAAATGAAATAGAATAGCCAGTCATGTTAGTGTACACCTGTAATACCAACTACAGAGTGAGGCTGAAGCACGAAGGTAGCACATTCAGGTTACTTGGGCAATTTTGTGAGACCTTATGTCAAAACAAAATAAAAATGCTTGGGGATGTAACTCAATGTTCAATTATCCCTTGGTGCTTCAATCTGCAGTACAAAAACAAAAACAAAATCACACACATACTAAATCTACTTATAGTATATATATGAATTGCTTTAAAATGATCATAATTAACATAAAATTTTAAAAAATCAAAATTATATTCAGTACATCCTGTATTCATTATATTCTGTTTATTGTTGTAAATTATCATGTTTAATTCTTATGAGACAAGAAAGCTGATTCATAAGTATTTTATATAGGAGAGTTCAGTAATTCCTGTTTCACGGTAAACAGATAAGGCAAAACTGAGGTTAACTTTCCAAAGGCACTAGAGTTAAAAATTAAAGTGAAACTGAACCTCAAATTGGGCTGAGTTCAGAGGCCAAAACTTTTTACCTAAGGGCTCCCTGCTATTACATACAAAGATCTCCTGCATCAAAGAGAATGACTAGTGAGTGAGGTGAGGCTCTATAAAACTGCAACGAAAGAAGTTGACAAAAATGGAGTTCAATTGGACTAGAAGTAAAACAACGAGCAAAAGCCATGCATTTGTAAAGGTGTAATCCTGCTACTAGAGTAGGTTCTTCTAAACTTCACCTGCAGGAGTACAAATAGAAACTGTCCTAAAATATTTCTGTCTTGCAGCTGCAAGTATAGGCAGCTGTTCTTTGCTTGCTTTAAAAAATGCAGAGAAGTCTATAAAAGAACGTCTCACTCTGGAGACTTTAACAGGGAACACATTACAAAGTGTAATTCATTTAACTCACCCCCTTTATTTATGTGACGATACACAAATATGGTGACATGATTACCTTCCAGAATTTTAAATATGTCCTTGATATTTACTACATGACATCCTCAAGATTCATCACTGTCTCAGTTTTGAAACAATTTGTGAAAGTGCAAAAACAGAATTTTCATCAATGTGAAGAGAGATTGAAATCTATAACCTTGTGAGAAAAAATATTAAAACTAAAAGCCCAAGTGCAGCAGCTAAGGAAAAATGTTCGGTGGTATCGCCTCAGACATAACAAGGTGGTTCTACCCCCCCCCCAGTGTGGAAGCTAATCTAAACTCAGATTCAAGCAGCAAGTTATTCTTGTTGCTAAAATTCAGAGCAGAAGATAATTCCCTTTCATTAAAGCAGCAGTAACAACACATCACATGAGTGAAAGACAGAGCCTTCAGCCCACAGATGAACAGAGAATTCTTGGGGATAAAGATTATGTGGCAGGCATCTTACAGAGTCTAGCAGGGGAAAGGAGGAAAAATTCTACAGCTGCTCCTCTGTGGCAAATTGAAAATCTGTGAGATCAAGAAGTTGGAAATTTCTGTGAAGATTAATTTGGGTTTTGATACACAAAAGAGCTTTTCTCTAACTGTGAGAGAAAGGAAACTTGGACAATGAATAGAGAGGTTAAGCCTTATTAGAAATGTCATCCTCAAACTACCTAGGGGCAATGGTTGCCACTGATTTTGTTAAGAAACAAATTACTGCTACATCATGTTCACAGCTCTGTAGACGTTTGTGATTGTGTTTTCTGAGGGAAATATATTTTGTTACATAAGCTCAATAGTTCTCAATTCATTTACTTGGTTTATTGATAACACAGATTTTAAAATGTCACCTTGAAATTATAAAGTATATTTCTGGTAGCGCTAACTCCAACTACCTATCCATTGATACTTGACTTCCACAGATAACATTTTGATGTTAGGTATACACATAGTAAAGAAAGTTACATCACTTTTGTAGATATATGACATAAAATCTCTCCTGACATATTCTACGCTTGTATTGTCATTTATTATCCATGACTCTAGACTAAATAGATACAGAAAATATTACTGTGAAATTATTTAATATCAAAAGAATGCTTTTTTATGAGTATATTACTGTGTAATCAATAGCATATAGATGTGTCAAGGATAAATTTACACCTTTGGCATTCAAACCCCAGTAATTTGATATTTACCTTATTTTTGTTTGCTTTTGATGTTAAATATAAATGTTCCATTCTTTACGAAGAAAGACACAAATATGAAAGAAAATAATGTGCCAGAATAGGAATTCTATATTGAATTTGACATTCTTGTATGCATTCCTGCATAAGTTGATGGAGATTGTGTATAGTTTTGAATCATCTCTGAATATTTTCCAGCTTTAAGTCAGAGAAGGAAGAAAACAGTGAAAGTTACTGTTTATTTCCAGTAAAAAAACATGAAAGACCTTCTGGGCAGATGGCTTGAATGTTTATTAAAATGGTCCCACATGCCAAAGTACAGTGTGTTAATTATTTATTTACTGCTTTTGAACTATTTTGAGGCATTTTCTGCCAAGTATTTGTTAGCATTTTTCCACCTTCATATCTAATGAAAATAGGTGAAAATGAAAATAGATGAAAATGAAAATAGATGAAAATGAAAATATTTGAAAAAGTCTTGTGACAAATGTTGCCATGTTTTTTTGGAATACAGTCAGATTTGTTTTAGACAGAACATAGTCATGCTTAATATTTTTATTGAAAAGGCCTATGTTTAGACTACCTGAAATTGTTCTGCATATCTTCAGTACTGTCAAGTTTTCTAATGGTTTTCTATTAAGCTAAAGTCCTTACTTCAGAATCACTTCACACCATATGCTAAAGCCAACATTAATTCCAAGAGTGCATTGTGACATTAACCATAAATCAATTATTTAACCAAGCATTAAACACTGTAAAACAGTACTATGATACTATGTCATAGCAATACAATAAATAATCACAAATAGCTAATACAAAATAAACTGACAGATATTGAAGTTTAACAAAAAGAAAACGTGAAGAAATCAATGCCAGAAATGTATAGATAATTGGTAACATTTAAATTACTTTCTATTAAAGTAAATACACTTTTTTTTTTTTTTGACACCAGGGATCGAACTCGTGACTACACACTTGCAAGGCAGGCACTTATGCTGCTGAGCTAAATCCCCAGCCCCCTAAAGTAAACATATTTTATATAAATATTTATGGTAACTCATTAGTGGCAGTAGGCAGACTCATAATGCAGTATATGAGGAGATAATGAGGTACCACTCATCTTTGGGAGACCTCACATGAAAAACCTTTAATGGTGTGGCTCTCTTCAAGCTTCTGCCTTAAAGTAACTTAAACTTTTCATGAAGACATCACTCTCTGTACTTGATGCTTTGGTTGAGGCACTGCACTTCATCTTTCCTCTTAGAAAATACAAATTGTTCATTAAAAATTTCATAGTTCTGTTTTTTGTTCCCAAATAGAAGCACACTAACAATATTTGGATTTTATCAAATATTTTTAACATTGTGTTCTCATCATTATATCAAAGGCATTTTCTACTCATTCTATTTCTTTTGTACATATTTTCCTGGTATTTTCTGCACTAATTTTTTAAAAATGTCTCATTCACTGATAATTCCAAGATATCTGCTTGCGGCCCTCTAATTCAATATCCACTTTATAGTTAATTTATACAATCTGTAATTAAAAATATAGCATGCACACAATATTCACAGGTATTCATATAAACACACATTTCTCTTCTGCATGGTGGCTTTATTTTTTAATATTAGAAATAGCAAACATTTACAGAGGTAGACGAGTATAGTGCAATGCATTTTTTCTGTATTTTTAAATTTTATTGGTATATTTTAGATATACATTAAGAAAACATGCACCATAGAGAATTTGTAATTTGTTTCTGTATATATCTTGCTCCTTTTTAAATCATTCTCCAATCTTCACATCATCTCTCTACCCTCCTTGGTTATACAAGTTTTGTTTATATTTTTTTCCGTGTGTGTGTGTGTGTGTGTGTGTGTGTGTGTGTGACTACTGGTGACCCCAGAGGCCCCCAGAGAAATGCAGGAGTAGATCAGAGCATTCGATGCACCAGACTGCAGTGGTAGTGTGTTATTCTGATTCAGATGTCTCTCAGGAAAGGGTCCTTGGCTGGTAGCCATTTTGGAGAGGGCACAACTGAGCTCAGAACTCAAAGCAAATGCTGGCTCCATGTAATGGCTCCGGGTGTCAGGATGAAGTAGAACTGAGTTCAAATTACAGAAGCTGTAGGAGCCAAGTTGAAACTTGCACTGAAGTGTTGCTGGTTGGACAAATTAAGTTCCAGTCTCATAGCCAGAAACTAGTTTGAACATTAGTGAAACTAAAGGTCAAGTCTGTCTGGGATTATTCACTATTCACTACCCTGCATAAAGCTTCGGCTGGCTTGCTGGGATTAATCCATTTAGATCTATCTAGTCTCTGTCCACGTTGTCTACCAATGACAATGGAGACACTCTTTAAAGTTAATAGTTTTCTTTGTTCTACACTTATTTTTGTTTTCCTCTCTTTTCTGTTGACTTTTTCTTGTTTTTATGAGTGTGAACATAATTTCTAATTTGTTATGCTGTGTTCTTGTTTATACTTCTTTCTTCTCTCCTTTCCTCTCATCTCTTTCACTAGTCTCCCAAAGTTTACATAATCTTACTTTGTCCTCAAATCTGGCTTCTAATCTCATCTGGTTCTATTTCTCTATTTTATCCCCAAGCCCCTTTTAAATTTTATCTCATGAGGATAAAATTACCATATTTAATGCATATTTACTATATACAATTTTCTGGTTTTAAGTTTATATAACCACAAATATAGTTCATGTATTTAAAAGTGGAAAATTAATAGTGATACCATGTTGTCATATTCTAGGCTATATTTGATGCTATTGTTATTTCTGAGGTGATATGGTTATTCTAATCAGTTGTTCTTCCTATTAGGTCAAGGGTGAGATTGCCTGAGGGTCATAAACAATACTATAGGCTAGTGCCAAAGAACCAGGAGGTAGGTCATACCTCTAATTACCAGTAAACTGTTATACATTTATATGTACCACCATCATTTGGTTCAAGAATGATTAAACTGTTTTTGTTTGTTTCTTTTACGTCTTTTTTTATGCGGTGCCATATGTTAAAGCAAAATATACACATACTATTTTATTTGTAAGTTCGTTATGAATTTCTAATAGTAATCCTCTTAAAATGCTACTACTACTAAATACTCATAATTAAACAAAATAGTTCTTCCCTTAATATTTATTCAAATTTCCTGAATATTCAAAAATATGCTTACAGTTTGCTTGTACAAGCACAAACAAAATACAGCCTGATATTTAATTTGTTGTCAAAATTCACAAAAGTTTTTGATCAATAATAATCCTGTTTTCTTCTATCATTGATATGTCTATATAAATTATTTTGTCTGTGTAATTTTTGCATGTATTGTGTTAATTGCTGCTTACTGACATTATCATGATATTCTCTCACTTATAATTCTGTTCACTGGTGATCCAAAATGTAAGTGCCATTTGATGAAATGACAAAACATAAAATGAATAAATTTTTAAATGAAAAAATATTACAATAAAAGTCACATTAGCCATTGACTCTCAAAATTACTCTTCCTTACACTGAACACACTTATCCCATCATTTTTTCCACTTTCTGAATGAGATCTAAAAGTCCTTTTTTGTGAGTGTCTCTACAAGTTATCATCAAAAAATATGGTGAATGCTGCTGTCAATTGCCTTCTAATGGAAAAATAGGTTTTTAAAAACATTATGGTGTGTCTTCACATATCTTACAAGATTTGGCACTGTGTTGCATATGGCTCTTCTACAAAGTGGAAATGATCATTATAGGTCAGTGTTGTTCATCCATTCTGATAATTAAGGCATCCATGATAGCATAGCTAAAGATTCTCATGAAAGTGGACTACAACAACTGCTTCAGACTATGTCAAGAACAATGGAATAAGTGTGTTTGAAGTGACTGTCAGTCTGCTGAGGAAGATTAATGTCAATGCAACTTTTACTGTAATAATTTTTATTTGATCACACTGTAGTTTTAATTTTACCTCTTATATGCTTGAAATTGCAGCATGCATCTCAAAATTTGTATGCTAAAATAATAGAATCTCATCCCCTAAATTTTCATCTCAGATATTCTCTACCTCAGCTAAAAGTAGAACTAGATGTTTATCCATGAAAGGTAAAAGTTAATACCAGACTGTGAGCATTTTTCCTCCTTTTTCTCACACTCTATTTAGTACTCGTTTGGCTTTTCTTTCTTTCTTTCTTTTCTTTCTTTCTTTCTTTCTTTCTTTCTTTCTTTCTTTCTTTCTTTCTTTCTTTTTCTTTCCCTCTTTTTAAGTTTATTTCAGCTCAGTGTGTAGAGGCTTCAGTTCATAACTGGCTGGCTCCAAGGCAGAGTGGTATAGCAGAGGGGCATCACGGAGGAGAAACAGTTCACGGCAAGCAAGCAGAAGACAGCTAAGCAGCAAGCAGCAGCAAACAAGCAGGAAGCAACAAGTGACAACACTACTCCTCTCTCTGTCCCTTATTTTTTATCTAATCTACTTTCCTTCAGATAGGTATTACACACACTTAGGGTAGGGCACCCTTAATCTTACCCATAACTATATCAAACCAATCAGTGGACTAATTTAGTAATCGCACACCCTTATTCACATGCTCTCACACAGTCTAGATCCAGCCACCTCTGAAAAGCCATATTAGGACTTCATGAGGGTTTGGTGGGATGTCTAGACGTAAGTCAACATTCTGTCCTTCATCCCCTAAAGACAAATGCACATCTCTTTATTCAGAAGGCATTTAGCCGACCTCTAAGCATTGCCAAATTCCTAAACGTATCAGCAGTGCTGAAAATTCCAAGTGTAAAGTGTCTTCCGAGATTTAAGGGAACTCTTAGCTCTGAGTCCCTACACAAATGATAAGAAAGGTAAACACTTCCAACATACAATGGCACAAGATAAACATTACTATTTCAAAAAATACAAATAGAGGGATACAAAGGAATGTGATTAAATAAGTCCAAAATCCAGCAAGGCATACAGTATACTGTGCAGTTCCATGTCCCGCATGGAAGGCAATATTCCAAAATATGAACTCCATAGGCTCTTCCATTAGGGTACTGCAGTGACTATAGCTCCCAAGGTTTTCTCTTGTGCTGGGACTGATCATTCCTTGCAGCTTTGCTCATATAATCCATGTTCATAGCTTCTCCAATTTCTGGGGTAACCACTGCACTTTCAGCTTTATACTCACAGCTTCACACATAACCCCTCTCAGAGGTACAGTGCTTGGACTCCCAGACCTTTCTGGCCCCGTGACTCCTGCATTCTGCATGCACCTAAAACCAGCTCCACGTGGATGATACAAAGGTCCATCCTGTCACCAGCTGAAGCTGTAGCCAAGCTTCTATCGCTCTTGGCTACAGGACTCATGTGCTCATGAACAAAATCTCAAAAAACAATTTCCATAGGCCACATACCCTCTGGAACATGGCAGTCTGGGGCTCTCCTCACCAAGTAGACTTTCACTTGTACAATTTTGAGGCTGCAAAGGTGAAGCCCTGCTGGTTCCTGTGATGTCCTGAAGCCATCTTTTCTGTTGTCCTCTTCTGAAATACTTGGGTTTTTCTTTCTACTCTTTTCAGTGGCCAGGCCCTGCTCTGTTACAACTTAGCAGGCTACAACTTTATTGGAGCTTCTTTTCTGGCCAAACTCAGAATATTTAAAGTCATTCTTCTGAGTCTTTGCTCTTGATTCTCAACATAAATCCAGTTAGAAGCCCCAAACAATAGCTATTCCAAAGCCTCAGTATTAGACAGCCTTGAATTGTTTTTTGCCAGATCAATTAGTCAACCATCCTTAATCTCAAGTCTCAGACAAAGTCCATAGACAGGAGCAAAATGAACTACTTATTTTAAATGGGCTTAAGATGATTTATTTCTACCTTTTACCACTATTAAAATTATATGAGGGCTGGGGATTTAGCTCAGTTTTGTAAATACCTGTGTGGCAAGTGCAGGGCCAAGTGTTCAATCCCTGGTACAAAAAAAAAAAAATTATATGAAACAATTAATCTCTAGCAGAAAAACTATTGTTTGATAAAAATGATTTTTAAATCACCACTGTGTTGTTAATTAAATTCATTTTCATCCTAAGTTACATATATTTTCACAAACTCACCTCTATGTTTGCAAAGTTACAAATGTTTATGCTTTGTCTGTTTGGTCCACTATGACTGTAAAATGGCTTTTTCTAATATCCAAGTGTCACATTCAGATGTACCATATAAAGGTCACTATAATTCCTCTCACAAATTGAAAGTGATCTTTTTCTCCTTCAAATTTGAATTAATTACTTACATTTATATAACTAAATCTTTTATGCTTTCCCATAATTGTCTTGTGCACATGGATATATTTTGTATTTAGTAATGTGTATAATAAAGCAATGGGCAATAAGCACTGGGTAAGAGATGACTTGCAGAAAATTCAGAAAACATTGAGAAAGCAAAGGAAAAGAGCACCTGGACACACATATCCCCAGGAATTTCTTGGGGAAAGGAAAAGGTGACAACTTGATGAAAAATTCAAGGGCTGAAATAAAATGATAATGGAATCATGTTACCAATGGAAAAAGTGGCTTTTGTAAAATCCTCAAACTTATCATTATAAGTAGAAAAAATATTGTACAATATCCATTGCTTCCATGATGTTACAACTAGTTTCAGATAACATCTTTGATCTGAAAAACTAAAAAAAAAAGAAAAAGAAAAAAAGAAAACATACATTTTTACCTGAAAACTTGCAATTCCAAGAAGAAAGCAATACAGAACACTTATCCCTAAGAACAAAGAAAACTACAATGAAACCAAAGATGATCCTGACTTTCACACTGGAAGCATTTACTAAGCAGACCCAAATAGAGAGTACTTTTAGAGCACAATATTTTCTATGAGCTAAAACTGGAGAGCAAGTTTCGAAGTGTGAATGTTGCTATAATATTTGTAAGAATACCGGACAAGTGGGGGCCACACATGAGGAGATATCTCTAGAAATAAGTGCCCCTTTGATTCTTTTGCTGAACAATAAGCTAAGATTAAAGCAAGAAGAACAATTATTGAGGAATGCAATAAGCTCAAATGCCAACAAGACACATAAGGCTTAGGCACAGCCAGTAAGGTAAATATATTTTTTATCAAGAAAGTAGTACATTCTATTAGCACAAAAAACAAAAATAAACAAACAAAAAACCAGTCTTCAAAATAAGGCTAAGTTAGTTTCAGATTACTGACTCCTCATATTCTAACCTGAAATGTTCAAAGCAAGGAATAAACAGAAAATCTTTGACTATATTTATTATTTTCTAACAAAACACAACCCTCTTGACAGTAAACACAAACATTGGGAAATAAAACAAGGCAACAATGACTAACATGGAAGAAAAGGAGTAGACTAATGAAGGAGCATGGAAATGGGACCCATAAGCAGGAAAAAAAGTATGAATCAACTAGACATAAATGACAATTAAAATTTAATTAGTATACATATTCAAGGATTTAAGGAAAATACGAATTAGTATGAAGTGGAAAATGGAGTCCTCAGAGAAAGAAGGAAAAAACTCTGAAGTTGTAAGTATAGTATCTAAACTTAGATATCCACTAGTTATATTTAAGGCAGACTGGACAGGGACAATAAGGGACTAGTGAATTTGAAGAAATGGTAATAAGTAATATCTAAACAATACTGTAGAGAAAAAACTACATAAATATATACAGTACTAGTGATTGCAGGAAAACAGTAATCAGTGCAACAAACATTAATTCTAGAATCACTAATGAAGGAGCATAAAATACAGTGGAAAAATCCCAAATGTAACTAAAAATATGTAAACACTCAAAACAGATCAAAAAAATCTAATTAGAATCTGTACAAAATGCTCACACCGAGGGAGAAGATTACAACATACAGAAAATCAACAATAAAGTGTTGAAAGTGCCCAGAGAAAAAACACACTTCAACCACAATGTCACAGAAAGAACAATATGCATGTTGTATCAGAAACAATGCAAGCCACAAGGCAGAGTACCTTCGACTAATGAAAGCATGGAAAAATGCATGCAAACACTAACTATAAGATGACAGGGAGAGACAAGATCATTATAGCACAACCAGAAATAAAGAGGGTTATTATGGACATTGTGGTTGACTCCACGTCCAGGCCATGCAAAAATGTGAAAGGACAATTTCACAAAGAAAGCACAACATGATGTATGTGTATGCCATTAATAACAGCTTCAAAATATGGAAGGAACTGAAAGAAACACATCCATTATAGTTGAAAACTTCAAGAGTCCTCCTGTGCAATTAAAACAAGAAGATCCAAATAGACAACCACTGATGAATAATCTCTAACACATATATTTCACTCTTAATTGACACAAAGTAATTGCACATATATACTGAGTAAAATATAGTATTTCAATAATACATATGAATTGTGATGATCAGTCTATCATCTCATTTATTTTTTATCTATGCTAGGGATATTCAAAATGTCTCTACTGTTTTCAAATACTCAGTGATCAATTAGAGCTATCCTACTGAGTTTTACAGAAGACATATTAGTTTTCCCACACAGCTGTCCCCTGTGCCACTCAGCCATCCTCTGCCCATTCCTTCCCCTCACATTCTTCCCAGCTTCATAGAGAAGAAAGAGTTTATTGAACCTAATGAAATTATATAAAAGTTTGTAAAAGAAAAAGTAATTTCAAAAATTAGTTTAACTGGTACCATTGGAAGACACAGATACAAACTTAATGATCCAAGATTTCCTGGGAGGCAAACATTCATAAAAATTCATTTTAAAAGTCTTTCCTCACAGAAACATTTAAGAAGACAACTTCACTGGAAAATTTATTCAACTGAGTTGGAAAGATATAATACCAATTTTTAATAAATTTGTTCAAAAACCAAACATGAACAGAGAATATGTCAACAATTTTATAAAAACAGCACTATCTGCACACAGAATGCAAATTTAAAAATTGCTAGTAAGCAATATCATCATTATAAACACAGACATGACAACAACAGAATTCACAGGCAAAATGAATTCAAGAGTATAAAAAACAGATAACATCTGGATCAAGTTGGATTTATTCCAAGAACAAATATCAAGAAAAGTCAGCATTTTTATTCAATGTAAAGCAAGATGACCATCTGTATAAATATCCAAACAACCTGAAAAAATCAGCATCAATTATTAAAATACGTCAACAATTTAGGCATTGGACAAATCCACAACATGAAGAAAAATATCTACAAAATAACTGCATTTAATGTCACATCTGATGGTGGAAACCTGAATTATTTCTCCTTAAAAGCAGGAACTACAAAAATCTGTTCTCACATTTCTAATTGTTCTGGAATTTCCAATTGTTATAATATATAGGAAAGTAAAGGAAGTGAACTACGCAGATTATAATGAATACTAACTCATAAATAAGTTTTAACTCACAAAAGCTACACTGAAATACAATAATAAGTACATATATTTGTGGCATGCAGTTCAACATGCAAAATTATTTATGTTTATATGTAAGAGCAAAGGCAAATATTTTTACTATAAGAACAACACGTTCTATGATAATATAAAATCATGAAATGCTTAGGGAAATAATTTATGAAATAAATATGATCTGAATTTAGAAGTAGAAAAAAAGCCTAAGAAAAATGAAAAGAGAACTCAATTGAGAAACATTCCATGATCTAGGATGGGAACAACTAATATTATTAATATATTAATTACTTTCACATTGACCTATAAATTCAATATAATTGCAAAAAGTTCCTTAGACACTAAATTTTGAGGGATTTGCCAAACAATTAAAAAACTTATATATAGATAGAAATAAATGTATAGCTATAAATATATAGCCAGATATAGATGTCCAGGATAGCCCAAGCAACTATGATGAAAGAATTGTTATACATATACATTACATGAGCATACAAATTATCTATACAGAGTCAGACATGGTCGCACACGCCTGTATTTCCAGCATCAGGAGGCGGGGGCAAGGGTATCTCGTGTTAGATGCCCGTTTGCGATACATAGTGAGACTCTATAACAAAACACAAATAAAGCCCATAGATAAAGGTATAAAAATCAGAAAGTCTGATGTTAGGATAATGACAGAAACTGAATTATAGGTTAATTGAACATACTAGATCTCAAATTTAAACTTATATATTTGGACACAACTATCCAAATGTTGTATGATCATAAAATCTAGAAAGATTAGCACTTTAGTAACTATTAGTGGAAAAATTGAATTCTTTTGGAAAACAAATCAAATGTAGCTATGCATGCATTACTAACAAAATAATTACAATATATAAGACACAAAATATACAAATTCCAAATCACATTTTATTTCTACTTTTAGAGTTACTTGCAGTGTAGAAAATAAATTCGGTTGAACTTTCATTAAGTTGACTATCAACTGAATATGGTGAAAAATGTAACAGGAATTCTTAGAACATTTAATAATTGCTACAATTTAATCTCTTGTAAATATTTCTCATTGCCTCTTATTTTTGTAGCACATAAAATTTTAAACTACCCTGCAATTCAGCAGAACAACTTAAGACTAAAATTTGTATTATATAACAAAACTGTCATGTGTATTCACTGTCTTTATAGCTTATGTTTTTACTAACATTTCTTCTGTAAAAGATACGTGTCATAGTTTAATAGCAAAAACATCACCCAAGAATATTGTTTCTATCATTGGAATTACAGCTATAAATTTCAGTAAATTGTTATTAATTTGTACTACATTTCAAATTATCTTCAATTTTAAATCTCTAGATCATGGTCAATATTGTGTAAGCATAACACAGACTCCAAAGCAAGTAAACATAATCAATTTTTTGTCATCTGCTTTTTTCTTGTTATGTTGAATGAATCCACTGTAGAAATAATGTATAATTAACAGCATGGATATCAAAGTTTTTCATTCTGATTTTATTTTATTGCTGTCAGTTTTTCTTATGGCTTAAAGAGAAGAAACCATGAAAATTTTGTTGACTAAAATAATGTGATTTTGACACTGCAAACCACATTCAATATCAGCTTGAATTCTTATAAGGGATTTATTTTTAGAGACAGCACTTTCACTAGAAAGGAATCAGAGGTGATAAATTCAATCTTTCATCACACTGTGTATCCTCATGCATTGGTTTGCTTATCATTTGCATGCTGATCACTAATTTTTCAAAATTCAATTAATATTCACATGCTTTTTGTGTATGTTTGTGTAGGATTTTGTGGATGCCATTTATTGGCTAATCATGTCACTAAAAAGTTCTTCAGAATTTCTTAGTCTTCTTTTGCTTGTAGTTCCATCTATGATTGCAAGTAGAGAAAAAACAAAGGATGGAAGTGTCTGCTATTCATTTGGAAGAAGAGGTTTTGATTGGGGAAGCCTGATTTTTATGTTTTATGATAAAGGAAATGTAGAGACTTTCTTGAATGTAAGTTCTAATTTTTTTTAAAGGGCGAATTGTTATGGAATGGAATGTGGAGACTAATCTGAGAAGATCTCAAACCTTAACATAATACGAACTTTCATACATTGCTAGTGTAATGAAATAATTCTAAAACCAGTATGAAATGTCACTTGGCATAGTCCACTAAATTACTTAGTAATCATTTGATTAAAACTTCTTGAAAGACATCTAAAATAAACACCCCATAAATATTTTGGTAAAGATTTATTACCCAGGCTAACAACGGTTTAATGTGATAAGATAATCTGTATTTTGATGTTATCCTCAAAGTAGTACCAATCCAAATAACACAAATGATCCATTACTGAAGACCTAGTTGAATAAAACATTCTATGTGTGCTCTAAAAAGCAATGACATTTTCCTTATATATGTGACTGTTAACCTTGACTGCCAATGTGATTAACTAGAGATACTTTCTAGATTAGTAAAACAAAGTTCTGGGTAGGTGACCAGATTATTACTTTAGGGACTATATATATCCTTTATCGTCTTCCTCTGGGATACTCTTCCACTGATCCTGGCCACTATGACATTATAAACTTTCCTCCACCATGCCTGTCTATCATGATTAAGCTTTGGAAACAGTTACCTAATAGAGAAAGTTTGTACCAGATAAGTTATTGCTATGTCTGAACCTGTTCATGTGATTCAGGAGTCTTTGGAACTCTTTTAGAGAAGGAGTTTGGAAAAGTTTGAATAATTAGAGTGGAAAAAACCCTAAAAGGCTACAACCACAGCTTGAAGGACAATTCTGCAATGAATTTTGAAGACCCAACACTGATAGGAATGAGGGCAGTAAAGGTTATCCTCACAAAGATTCTGACGGGAATGAGCACACCATTGAGAACTGAGTTAAAGGGTCTTTATGTTACATTCTGTCAAAAAGTTCAAGCACATTTTATCCATGCCCTAAAATGTTGTAGGAAGCTGGACTAACTGATCTAGTGGAGAAATTTCAGGACAGCCCAACATTCAGGCATTGGTAATGGCTACTTCAAGCTGCTTTAGACTAAAAACCTACAGCAAAATAGCACAAGCAAAAGATTTGGACAACTGGTATTCTTCCAGAAGAAGAAAGATACAGTTAGAGTCCCTGGAGGAAATTTGGACCATTACACAGGTATTAAGCAATTTGAACTTAGATGGAAAGTTGCCTAAATGGCTATTTAAGAATATGGAAAAATCTACCCAGTTCAAGGATGAAAAACTGTCAATTTTTCATTCGAGAAGTGAGCTCCATAGAAACAACAACTTCTAATAGCTAAATCATGGAAACAGCCTGTGTAGTTATCAACTGATGATTAGACAAAGAAAACTTGGTATTTACACACAATATAATACTACTCAGCTATGAAGGACACATTTGAGACATTTGTAGGACAATAAATGCATCTGGATAATTTAATGTTGAAATAAACCAGACACACAGGTTTAAATACTGTATGTTATCTCTCATTCTAGTAAGGCAAAGTGCAAAGAAGGGGAATAATGAGAGATGGACAGAAACAGAAAAGGGGATGTAAAAAGTGCAAGAGATGAGGGACGGGCATTGTAGGAGGGAAAAGGGAAATGCAGAATAAAGTCATGCCATGCATGGAAACTTAGTCTCTTCAATGAATCTAAACATCATATGCCATAAACTCGAGTTAAAAGGAAGGAGATTAATAAAAAAAAAAACAAGTTGTATTACATACATGTACCCACTCCCCAAAATGACTGTGAAATGCATGTACAGCAAACATGTACTATTTAAGTAAATTCTAAAAAAAAGACCAAAAGAGAGGTCATTTCAAAGAGCAGAGCTGTAGGTGTCGGCCCCTCACACATCACCACCATCTCCCTTGGGGGTGTAATGGACATGGAAAACGAGATTTAAGTTTGCCATCCGCTGTTTAGGTCTTTTGAGTCTAATTTCTTTCTAGTTTCCTATTCCTCCATTTTGGAATGAGTATATTTAATTTTTTTCGAGCATATAACTTGCTTTTTTAACTTGATAGTTATTCAGAGCTCAAAGTTTGTTGTGAGTCTTAGAGGAGACTTTAACTTGAACTTCGGAGCAATGTTGGAATTGCTCAGCCACTGGGAAAGAGATTAGTGTGCTTCTGGTTGTACACTGGAGGGCTGTATCACCTTTGATGGATTATAAACATGCCATTGCCTCTATCTGGAGTTCAGTTTTGGCTTAAGGAGATGTGTTTGGTTGTCAAGATTACAAGGGGTGCCATGTGATAGGTTCATCTTGATTGTCAACTTGATTGACTTATAGATTAGGAAAACTCTAGGAAGTAAGCAAAGCATACTTCTGGGTATGTTTGGGTGGGAGGTGTCTTCTTGGTGACTATATCTAGGCCACAGTCCCTTCCCTGCTGGTGCTCTTCCCTCTGCGTGGCTCTTGCCACCATGAACTAACCAGCTTTGTGCCAATACCTTCTACCCCACCGTGCTCCCCCTTTGGAGCCAGCAAATACAATATACAACTACAGTTTGACCCTCAGGTAGTCTACATAAATAAAAGAAAGTGAATAAACATAGATGTTTGGATATCACTATTGGCAAAATAAAAATGATTCAGGAACCTGATAGTGCAGGAAAAGAAAGGAGTTGATGAGGCTTAGCCTGAAAATATCTGTAAACTTCAAGTGTTTTATAAACATTTCTATTTTTTTCACATTTTAATACAATATACCTTGTATATTAACATAAGTATTAAATTGAATATTCAAAGGAAAATATTATCATATTTTTGTTCATAATTTTTTGATTCAATACTCATTTATTGACAGTACGGCTCACTAGATGAATTTACTATTCCCAACAGGGCCATTTGAAATTAATCATGTTTTTGCCAACATTCTGCAATAGTTTTAATGCCCAAGAAAATATAATATGGCTTTATATTCCACAAAATCTCCAGTATCATTTATCTTTCAAGACTTGTTCCTTATACTTACTGTTCTTCACCTTCTAAAATAAGAAAAGGAAATAACATTTTAATTGCAATGATTTTAAATGGATATAAATATTGTTTTTCTCCTTTCATGAAGGTAAGTTGAAATTCATAGCAGTAATAGCAGACGATTCCTAAAACAGAATCTCTCAATGAATCTTAGACATCATCATTACTATTTTATATCCTTCGTTTCTTGGAGACACTGATTTCATCATTAAGATTATATAATTGGTCGTGGTGACTGTTTTATCACATAAGTTATTTATATACTTCCAAAAAGTAAATTTTTCTAGCATAGGAATTTAGAAGAGTGTTTATTTTCTTTATATTAGGTAAGCAAACTTTAATAGTCATTTTAATGATTAGTCAAAAAACAAAGGAATTTATTATTTCTTTTCATGCAAAGAATTAAACATTTTATATACATTTATTTTAACATATATAGTATAATTATGCATGCACATGTCATTGCCTATATTTTGTGTATTTGTTTCTTAGATATATATACATATGTGTGTACATACACATATGTATATATATTTCAAGCAATTTATTAATTTCTTTAGCAGCAGGAAATATTAAAATTAAGAAGTTTAGAAATCTCCCTGAATATTCTATATTACTCAATAACAAAACAGTTAAAAAAATTTATCAAAAGTTGCAGCTAATTTTTTACAGTGAATGCACCAAGAGCATCAAATGTCATCCTACTTTTTCAGGAATAGGGCTATTAATATATGCCTATTAGTTTTCTGAGACTTCCATGACAAATGATTATGAAATTGGGGCTCAAGGCATAGAAATGTATTTTCTCAAACCTTTCAAACCTAGAAGCCTGAAATTTGGAAAGGCAATATCCTTGAAGACTCTAGAGGATAATTTGTTTCTTAAACCTCACAGCATGCTGTAATTCGTGGCTTCATTACTCCGATTTCAATCTCTCTGTTGACATAACCTCTCTCTTCTCTCTCAAATCCTCCTCTGCTTTTTTTAATATATAAAGATGATTCTCACTGGATTTACAATCCACCAGAAAATGCATAATTTCTTTTTTATTTGAATCTTTAATTTAATCACATACGTGAATACATTTTATTTTTTTCTAAATAGGGTAACATTCAGAGGTTCTTGGTACTAGGGTTCGGGCATAACTTTTGAAAGGCTCACTATTCATTTTCCAATCATATTTAGTTAGCTTTAAATATTTTTGTGTGTTCATATGCTACAGAGAATGGAAGAAAAGGCCTCAAAAATATTACACAAAATGCTACCACTGAGTTACATTTTCAGTCCTTGTATAACTATTCTTTGAAGTATCCTAGTTTGACCTGGAGATGTAGCTCAATGGCTTAAGTGCCTCCTGCTACACAAGGTGCTGAGTTTGACTCCCAGGACCAAAAAAAAAAAATTATCCTGCTTTGTACAAAGTAATAACTAAAACAAAATTGCTTCAATGACTAGAGTACAAAGGTATTTTTCAAACTTAAGATAGCTACAGCATCTGCTCAGCTATAATCTTGTACTTTAATAATAGTATTTCAATACTATCCAAAACAACACACCCAAGTTATTTAATATAAACATATCACTGATCAAATCCATCACCTGCTGGAACCTCCTACAGTATAGACAGAACTTCATGTATTGAAGGATTGATACCAAGACTGTGAGCAGAACCAGAATTCTAGTAGAATGATAAATTTTCTGAAATAAAATATTTTATTTACACATTTACATCAGCACATCACCATTTATCACCCACGTCCTCTTGTATGTGTTATCTCTTGATTACATATGCATACTTAATAAAATGTAAATAATATTTACATGATAAAATGTAAGTAATATATAAAGCA